>JANIJH010000009.1:2644019-2657191 GCA_024520975.1 Erythroxylum areolatum | reverse complement strand
CATCTCTAGTAGAACATTTAAGTTTATAAAAGGTCACTAGGAGTTCATTTCCAAACATCAATTTCATTCTAATCGCAAAATAATAGTTTTATATGATCGCAATCAACTATAAATTCTTGAAACATGATTACTGAGATTCACCTTATCATTGGAAGTAGGAATTGGTTTATATGAAGGTCACTTATATATATGCTTTTAACCTAAGCTTCCAAAGACTTCTACCATTTAGTAAGATTGAGGAGCTTGCAAAAAGGATTGACAATCCTCGGCTAATAAAATGAGATTTTAATAGCATGTTACACCCCAATAAAGTTGAAGGAAACTTAAACATAAAGAATCATAACAAGGACTTCAAGACCTATGTTGTTAACATTCAAGTAACTGAATTAAGTTTAGTGGGGAGCTACTAAACTTGGTATAATAAGCAACAAAATGAATGGTTTATCATAAAGAAAATAGACATGGCCCTTGCTAGTGATAACTAGTTGAGTTTATTTCCTAAAAGTAAGACTTTCTTTAACAACCCTTTATTCTTGCATCATCCTGATATTGTGATGTAGTACATGTTTCAAAAAGCCCTAAGGAAGCATCCGTCAAGTTTAATAATTACTTATAAATTTTGAAGAGTTTCAAGGGTCTGTGAAGAAAGCTGTAAGATGGGAGGTTCAAGGAACCAAGGCTTTCATATGCATATGGAAGCTTGAAAGAATAAAGAATAAATTAAAAGATCTTAATTCCTCCAAGGTTAGTGACACTTAAAAGCTTGTCATGATATCCTTGGAGAAACTAAAAACAATTTAGGATCGATTATATTTTTCTCCAATTGATCAAAAGGTTTAACTAGCGGAAAAGGTAGCATTCTAGGAAAATGCACTAGCTTTAAACATTATTCATTCAATTATGCAACCAAGGTCAAGGGAAACATGGCTAATGGATGGGAAAAGGAACACCAGTTTCTACCACAAGTCCCTAATATTAGCTAAGAGAAACACTAACAGAATTATTTCCTTCACTAACCATATTGGCTCTATTACTGTTACTCATGAGGAACTCGTATAAAATGCTTACTTATACTTTTCAAAGCTCTTGAGAACTATTACATAGGGGTATTCGTCTGTTTTATCCTTGCATTATATCATACGGAGTATATTAAATAGAAGGAAGCTAACCATCTGTAGAGACCAATTAGTGAATAGGAAGTAGAGGAAACTGTGTTTTTTTAATCAAATAAAGACACCTAGTTTAGACAATTTCATTGGAATTTTCTTTTAGAAAACCTAGTCTAACACAAAGCGAATTGTCACGAATTAAAGCCATAACTGAATTCTTTAACAATAGAAAAATGCTGAAAGAAATTAATTAGAACCTAACATGTCTCATTTCAAAGAACCAAGATCCCAACTCATTAAAGGGTTTTAGGTTAATTTTATGCTACAACACCATCTATAAGGTAATTTCAAAGGGTCTATTTGTTTCCATTTTTATTTTTGATTTTTTTCAAATTCAGTTTAAAAAACCCTACTTCTTTAGGTTTTTGGTTTTCTACTTTTAGATTTAGTTTCTTCCAGTTTTAAAAAATTATGATAACCATAAAAAGTGATTTTTGTTTTTTGTTTGTGAATTTTTCATAATATGATTTACTATAAACTATAAATTATTTAATTATTTCATGCATTGCTTTTAATAAAAATTATGAATAATTTAATTCTACTAAATACTCTTAGTTATTTTTAATTAAATTAAATAAATTTAATTTAGTAATTACTAATAAATTTAATTAAATTCAAAATATCTTCAAAATATATAAATTGAAAATTTTTTTAATAATTATAATAAATTTAAAATAAATATTAATTTATAAATAAAAAATCAAAATTAAAATTATTTATTTTAATTAAATAAAATAATTTTATTAATAATTTGTTGATAAATATAATATGATAGTTTTTAATAAATTTATTTAATTGAAAATAATTTATATTTAAATTTTTTAATATGTATTTATTATTAGTGAAAATTATATAACTATATTGATATTAAAAATCAAACAGACTTTTACTTTTTATTTTAAAGAAAAATAGAAGCTGAAAATAGAAAACAAAAGCTGAAAAGCACAATAAAAACATTGAAGTGAAACCAAAGGCTCTAAGATTATCTTTAATAAATTAAAGTTTATACTTCCATCTTATATTGATCTAGCTTAAAGGGCCTTCATCTAAATAAGAAATATAAGAGATAATATCTTGCTTTTATAAGAGTTATTCAAGAGTTACAGCTAGAAATGTGCACCCAAAATTTATAGTAGCAAAATAAATGTCCAAAAAGCCTTTATCTCATTAAATTGGGATTTTATACTCAACACTTTAAGGATCTATTTGGTTGGATGTTAATTAATAGAATGGAATGTAATGTATCGGAATGAAACAAAACGGTTTATAATGGAATGGAATGAAATGTAGTGAAAAGTTGTTTGGGAGGGATGGAACTGTTCATAATGTAATATAGTAAAATGTTGTTTGGAAGATAGATGTAATGGAATGTAATATATAATAAATGACTATTATATCCCTTATATTAAAATAGTTATTGCAAGAGTTTTAATGCTATGATTTTAAAACAAAAATCATGTCTAATTCCAAGTCATGTTCAAGTTACAACCGGGACAAATAATTTTTTATATATTTTCTATTTTAAAATAATAAATTTTTTATTTTATTATTAATTATATACAATTTATTATTAATTATTTAATAAATTTTATTTTATTAAATTTTATTCTAATCTATTCTATTCTATGTGATTTATATATAAAAATAATTAATTTATATTTTTATTTATATAGAAATATATACAAACAATAAAAGAATTATATTTTCTATTTTTCATTAATAAAAATTTTATTATATTATTAATTATGTACAATTTATTATTATCAATATAAAATATTATTATTAATTATTTAATAAAATTTATTTTATTATATATTAATTTATTCTATTTAATATATTAATTCTATATAATATAATATTATAACTTGGTCATGGTTGGTATTACAAAAAATTATTAGGGGTATATTAGGTAGTATATATTTATTAGTTTACATTTTATCCTAAATTTCTCAAATCGAAGGTCTCTTATTTTCACTGTTTATGATAGAATAGAACGTAACATGAAACTTTTTGCTTCCATCTCATTCTCTTCCATTTTATTATAAAACTTTTTTCAAAATGATAGAAGTGTGTTACGTTCCATTCCATTCTATTATGCAACCCTTAACCAAACAGGCCCTAAAAGAATTTGATTTTCCTATAAAATTCATATTATCTCATAGCATCGATCATTGTCAATGGAGAGCTAACAAAGCTCTTCAATGGGGCTATGGGAATAAGGCAAAGAGATCCGGTCTCTTTATACCTCCTCATCTAAACAATAGAGGTGTTTACCAAACTCGTTAGATGGGCTAGCTTATAGGATAGAAAGTTTAGATTCTAATCTAAGTGCAAGAAATTGAATTTGATTAGCTTGGCTTTTGCTGATTATTTGATCATATGTTGTAAAGCTAAAGATAACAGCTCATGTTGCTTGATGACATTTATTCAATTAATCTTTTGAGAAGCTCTCTGGTCTTACAATTAATAGGGATAAAAGCTCCTTATTTTTATCTATAAAATCTTATCAGAATGCATGTTGGTTTTCTACAATTACAAGATTGAAAGTTAAAGCTCCCCTTAACTATCTTGGTGTCACAATTTGGGTTAAAACAGTAAATAGCAAAGAGTTTCAACTACTATTAAATAAATTACATACAAGAATAATAGGATGATGAAATAAGACCCTTACCCTAGTTAGAAAGCTCAACTCCTTACATATATACTAGGCATCACACCTCCACTTCCAAAAAAAAAAAGAGTAAAAGCTATTGACAATATGCTAAATACATTTCTTTGGATGGGGGACCTGACAAAGAAAGCTATTGTTATAGTTAAATAGGCTGATATCGACCTACCAAAAGAAGGTGGCCCTAGAATTAAATCTGTAAAGACTATTAACAAAGTATGTTATCCTTAGAGGCTATAGAGACTACTAGTTGACAATCAATTGCTTTAAGTGCAATTGGTTCATCCATACTGTACAGGAAGAGATAGCCTATGGAACATTTAATCAAAGTCTAGTACTTCATGGACTGTGATCGTCATCTTAAAAATGAGGGAGAGGATTAAAGAGGTAGTCCATCCAAGTATCTCTCATCCAGAGGAAAATAATTTTCAATGACCTATATAGCTATAACTCTAGCAATTAACTCCTTTTAGAACTTTTTGTCAATAGAATTTCTTTCTTTCTTTCTTCAGAAAAAAGTTCATTACCAAAGCCTTAAATCTAATTTCCTCTCGTTAAAGGAACTAATTCTTAATTTTTACTGTAAAATTCTATTTTTAATATTTTTCGTAAAATTTTCAATAAATCCTAACATTTTTAAATTATCAAGAAAAAATTCAATCTTAAAATTCTTCTTTTTGAAAGTTTTTTCATTGAGTTGATTTCTATGTAGATTCTTGTATATGATATCCTTTATGATATAATTGTGTTGCCATCCATACAAAGCAGTTGGTCAATGAAGCTGGCCAGGTAACAAAAGCCCCTTATACTCCAAATATTATAGGAGCACATTGTGGGAATGTGTCCATATAATACCAATTGCATCTCTGACTTGTCGAATATCATCCCTAATTTTCACAGGTTGAGAAAGATTAGCCTCCTATATCAAAACCTTGAACCTTGTTCTAACACTTGTCGAGCTGCTGCTATCAATGATTAATTAGAACATGTCCAAGTTTATTAATATGACTAGTAAAAAGTAAAGTTATATATCTTTTCCTTTTTTTTCTTAATCATTACCAGTTCTGCGGTATGTCGCTACAAGAAAGTAAGATAATCCGCAATGTTTTATCAATAAAATGTCACAGAATGTCAAGACTTTTCGTGACGTTTAATAAAAGTCATGAAAAGTTCTAATTTTTGTGATGTCTTATCAGTAAAACATTATGAAATTGAATCCGCGACGTTTTGTTGAATAAAACGCCACTATTTGCGTAGAGTAAAACGACTGTTTTGTTTTTTTAAAAACCTTGCCCCCATGTCCTGCTCGCCCCCCCCTCCCCCACGACTTCATTCTGCACACAGTTACCTTATTATCTTCCTCCTCCAAATCTACTTCATCATCCTCCGTGTGTGCATCTTGTACCGTCCTCTGTCTTTGTCTTGTCGTCCTTCGTACTGTGTGTGTGTCTCGTCTCGTCTCGTGCACCTCGTCCTTTGTTGCTCCTTTTCTACATTAAAAAGACCACATTCGATTCCAAGTATGTTTCCGTCTTTGTCTCCGTCTCTCTTTTGATACTTTTTTTGCTTCTCGAAGGTAAACAAACCCTAAATCCCTTTTCTCCTGTTCGGACTATTAGTTCGATTTGTGATAAAAATTATGGATCTTTTCATCTCTTTCTATGTTTCCCAGTTATGAATTTGGCAAGATGTGTTTTGTTTCCTTATCAATCTTTAGGATTAAGGCAGCATAAGAATGTATTTGATGTTGCTATTTCTGTACCATCCTTTGATTGTACTCACACTCTCCCTTACTGTTAGAATACTATGGGATTATTTACTTCTTGAGGTCAATCTCTTCTCAGGGTAACTTTTAATGTTTCTATCTTTTCAGTATATATGAGTTTGAACATGAAGCTATTGCTATACTTAAAGGTTTGTTTCACTACAGGTCATTTACACAGCTAATTGCAGGTTCTGAGAGACAAGTTGAGAGCTCCAAGAAAGGTGTTTGTTTGCTAGAGAAAGTAATTTTCATTGAATGCCTTAATTCCCACTCTTTTTTGACACCAGTAGTTTCATGAATATAGTGTAAGCATTATTTGTTTTTTTAATGCTATTTTGCTTTGGTTCTAAAGCTAATTCTCTTATGTTTTGGTCATTGCATGTTGATGGTTTTATTTTCTTTAGATCATTTTGACACCGGTAGTTTTGCCAAACATTTTGTGGGATCTATTCCAAGAACAGCAGCTAAAGCTGATGTAAGTAATTCATGTGATATGCAATAAGACCATCAATATCTCTATCAGTTGGTTACTTTATGTTCAGTTCACTTCAACGAGCCATTTAATTTTAATTTTAATTTTGTTAGTTGTTTCTTTTTTTATTCGCTGGGAAAGTGGGCTTATGTGGCTTTTCTCTGGGAAAATGAATTAGTACATAGTACATAGGGTTGCATTAACTAAACTAATCGATTGAGCTCAGTCAATTTGTTGGCTTCTTTTGATTGGATTTAGCTGAGGTTTTCCTAATTTGTTATCTCATAATGAAAAGATTGTTTGACTGAACCCGTCTACTTGATGAACCATTATTGATAAGAAGGGGTGTGGTGGAAATTAATTTTATCTGCAGTAAATGTTCAAATAAATAGGAAAAAGAAATTTTGAGGAACTCTGTGATGGGATCATGCATTGGTCAAGTATGGCAATAGACATCATTATCATTGGATTCCAAGCAGGGTGTATTTTAAAAGTTCAGTCCTTCTTATAGGAAAAGATGAGTCATACTTTGATGTTCTTCTTCATAACCTGAGATCATGTCTATGACAGATGAGTATTTTCTAACGTTTCTTTTGATATAGAGCTTCCTCCAAGACCCTTTCAATGTTTACTACTGATTTTTTAACAGCATATATATATATATATATATATATATATATATATATATGGCAAATTGCAATAGCTAGTGTTTACTTAACATATTCTTTATTGTCTTTGATTCTATGTAGGGCCTCGGGTTGTTCAACTTAGATATCATACGTGAGCATGGGAAAGGAGATCAATATTATGCCATTGATATTAATTACTTTCTAGGCATGTAAAATTGTGATCTTGTATTTCAATTATTTCCCTTTAAAATTTCGAATTGCTTTTAAGTTGTAATTCCTACGAGACCAACTTTTCCCCATTTCAAAACCTCGTAGGTTTATGTTGTATCATTTTCTACAGGGGCCTGATGATTGCTTCCTTTAACTTGTATAGTTTACTGCTGCAGATTAAGGGAAAATGCCAGAGTCTGAGCATATCTTTACAAACTTTCTCTTGAGCCTGGTACACAGCTAATTTTCTGATTTCCTGAAAGTAGTCAAGTTTCATTCTTTTTTCCTTTATACTTATGTTCTATCAAGGATTGTGCTCCAACAAGCTACACACACTACAGGGAAACGTCAAAAAAGAAGGAATCTATATAAACCTCAAGGTTAGTCTCTTTGGTACTTGGTTACAAATAGAGGACAGTTACTGCTTGTTTATAATTCTAATGTGGTTTTATCTTTTTTAACTATATGATTGCTTCTCAGGGAATTGCTATTGGGAATGGCCTAACTAATCCAGCCATCCAGTTTAAAGCATTCCCTAATTTTTCTTTGGCTAACAAATTAATTCAGAAATCTGATTATGACAATATCAAGGCTTTGGTTCTGGATTGTGTAAAGTAAGCAAATTCATGCAGTAATTTCTAAAATCTGGTCTTATATTAGTGTCAGATGTTGTTGAATAAGTCAGTCGGATAGTCATATGCTTGAAAACAATATTGTCCGATTATAAGTAGACATGAATTACTCCAACCTTGTATTCTGCCTCTCAGATTCTAAAGACGACGATGATGTTTGCTTGTCTGCTAACTCCAGTTGCATAAATATTTTCAACTCCATCGTAAAGATTGCTAGAAATGTAAATGTAAGGAAGAAAGAAACCTGAAACTAATTCTTAAAACAATCAAATTTCATCTAGTTCAATCGATTGATGATGAGAATTCTCCATTGTTTTAAATATGTAGTACTATGATATCAGAAAGACCTGTCAAGGCCAACTGTGCTATGACTTCTCACAAGCTAATAGTTTTCTAAACCAAGATACAGTTAAGAAGGTTCTTGAAGTAGAAAACATTGGTTGGGTTGCTTGCAACGTTGCAATTTATCAGGCCTTACAAGCGGATTGGATGAAAAATTATTAAAAAGGAATTCCTACACTTCTGGAGAGTGGTATCAGAGAGTTTATATATGCTGGAGAGGAGGATTTGATATGCAACTGGCTTAGTAAGCCTCTCTTCCACATTGGGTATAATCAGAAAGCTCCTACTTACATAACAATATATATTATACATATATTTGGCACAGGAAATTCTTGGTGGGTTAATGAAATTAAATGGTCTGACCGGAAACAATTTTTAGCAACTCCTACAGTCCTATTTAATGTTGGAGGTTTTAAAGCTGGAGAGCTAAAAGAATATGGCCTCCTCTCCTTCCTCAAGGTTTTTGGCTACACCTACATGTATCACACTTGCATAGAAGGATCTCTTCTTCAATCATCTCATGACCGCAAGCACTTGGCATTTGATATACTGCTACTTCTTCTCCCAAAATTACCCACAACATTTCTTCGTTATCTTATGTCTTACAAGCTTGTATAGTGTCTGATGGATGTTCTTTCAACAAAAGACTTGATAGATGAACTTTCAAATTAATTAGTGTATTATGACATGTTTGCGAATTGTAATTAGTATATTTTGATATTAATTAGTGTATTTTGATATTAATTAGTATATTATGATATGTTTGCGAATTGCAATTCAATAATATATTGTCTGCAGGTATAAAATTCTTGTGATACATGAATAATTATTAAAATTAATGATATAGTAAAAAATTTGAAGAATTATTAAATAAATAAAATTAATAAATAATATTGAATAGTTATTAAACAAATAAGATTAAAAAATTTTATTTTAAAAAATATTTATTAAAATTAAAAATATTAAATTAATATGATTATCAAAAAATAGAAAAATACAAAATACAAAAAATAATAAAAATATCGCGGAAGACATTCAACGACGTTTCTAAAAAAACGTCACGGATTTTTTAAAAACGCCGTGGATTGTCCAAACTTTCAGTAACGTTTTTATAAACGTCGTGGAATGTCAGTGTTTTTTGTGACGTTTTATATAAAACGTCACAGAAATCTTTTGCTTACACCACATTTCACGACGTTTTTTGTGACACTTTTTAAAAATGCCTGTGAATTTTTTGACATTCTAAGACATTTTAAAACCGTCGTAAAATATCTTGTTTTCTTGTAGTGCGTATCTTCTTTCCTGGAGCATGTGCACTCACCTCTTTCGTATAGGTTGTTACAAGGGATAATTAGTGATTGGGAATAATTGATGACACTGTAAACAACGGGATGCCTCCCTCGTATTCTACAGTACCTCCTCTTGGACATTTCTGTTCTACCATAATTGACTCGTACACCTAGACACAGAACTTCTTCGACATAGTCTTTTGAAATCACAAATACACAATGGATACTATTTGTTGTATTATCACAGGTTGTTTATATCAAGACTCGGATGGATTGTACAAGTTCTTAGTTTTGACTTGCTTGTCAGGGGTCCTAAATTTTGCTGTATTGCTCGGCATGCTATTCGTGCATATACCTGAATTGATCTACAGAATAAGGCTGCGCATGTGAACCTCCCAACAAGTTCGATCAATTCCCAGCTTTGGAGGCTTGCTTATGTCCATTGTTTACATCGAAATTCAAGATACCATCCTATTGCTAGCCGTAGTTTTAGATGTGCAAAATTCAACCAAATGAAATCAAAAGATGGGCAGATTATAAACATATTTGCATAGACATGGTAATTGGATATTGATATAGAAATATAAGGACAAGAAACTGTGCACATGCTGAATTCACCACTATATATAATGTGGTACCCTAGACCTAAACCAATCAACCCCTATATCCTTTGGGAAAGATGTGTCTCTCAAAATCAACCTCTGCAGTTTTGCTGCTATCATTTACTCTCCTCCTCCACGCGTCTTTTGGAGCTGAACCACTTAAACATGACTGTTCAATTATTAAGTTTATGGGCGACAAGCAATATGAGTCAAACGTAAACGAGATAATGGATCGACTCAAAGAGCAGACACCTCCAAAGGGATATTCACAAATTTCTGTCGGAAATTTACCAAACCGAGTTTATGGGCAAGCTCTGTGCAGGGGTGATCTCAAAACTAAATACTGCAAAGCGTGTGTTGCAGAGGCAAGTAAGGAAATAAAAAATCTCTGCCCTGACACTAGAATGGCAATTATTTGGTATGATAATTGTATGTTAAGGTACTCGTATCTTGACTTCTTTGGCCAAGTCGACTACATAAATTATTATTCCAGGTATAATACTTACAACAAAATCAAGTACGAACAGAACTTCTCTAAAAGCAGAGACAGTTTCTTAAACCAACTTGTCTATCATGCTCGTACAAATCCCAAACTGTTTGCGACTGGAATGGTGAAGGTGGGACATTCAAAGCTTTATGGTATGGCTCAATGCACGAGGGATCTTTCTCGATTTGATTGCAAGGAGTGTCTCACTACAGCAGTTAAAACATTCCGAAACTCTAATAATGACAAGTCAACCGGATGGTTTGCGTATGGAAGTTGCAGCCTTAGGTTTGAGGCTTACCCCTTTGTGAAGGTTTAAATGAAGGCTTTCCAAAAGAGGGCCTCTCCAGCATTAGACAGATGATCATTGATGCGTCAATGCTGCCATTGTTGAACAGTTCGCTTGGGAATCATTCAGAGATCAAACAACGACATCTTTTTTAGAATAAGTTACTTTCAGTTCTTTCTTACTGCGGCTGGCAATCATACGAGCACTTGTATTTCGACTAAAATGTCTTTTCCTTTTTTTTTGCTCTTTTCTCTTCCATATTATTGAGCTATCATACCATATATCAAATAAATATTTAGCTTTAAATCTGTAAGAAAAATATTTAAAGGGATTTCCTTGTAAACATAGAAAAGAAAATGAGCTAGGTATATTAAAAATTGTTAAAAATCGACCGGATGAGAGCAGGTTCGTAGCTAAATAGGACTAAAGGAATTGTAATGAACAGACAGATTTTACATGAAAAATCTCTAAATTATGGTCAAAACTATGAGCAAGAAAAAGAAATTTGACTATGAAATTTAGGACTACAACCTCTCTTTATTTTACAAAGAGAAATATTAACTCTTTCACTAAACAGGGAAAACACTCTCAACTTTTGTGACAATTTAATAGAAGAAGAGATTTTATGGGATATTATAGGCTTCCCATACGCGTACACCCAATTGTGGACAGTCTGTCCACAACTAGCCTCAATTTATTTTCTTCCTATTATTCCTGACTTTATGTAGTCGACTGCCTTCTTTCTTGACTTTGATGCAATCAGTAGCAACAATCTCCCACTTGAAGATTTGATTGAGAGTTAATCAGATCTTCATACTTTTTTTTCTACCTTGTCACTACATGTTGCTTACATCTCTGTCGGGCCACACAAGGGTCGACATTACATAAACGTATCACTATTGATTGCTTTTGCCATAAAATATGCTAAGTTATCTATTATATGAAATTTCTGCATGTTCATCGTTCCTTCTTCTACTTTCTCACGAACGAAGTAATATTGAAGTTGAATGTGTTTTGTTTTTGAATGAAATGATAATTCCTTCCTTGCAAGATGCAAAGCACTTTGGTTATCACAGAACAAAATAATGTTCTTTTGTTTACATTCGAGTTCTTCCAACATCAACTTCAATCACACTGCTTCTTTACTAGCTTGTGTAGCTGCTACATATTCTGCTTCTGTTATTGGCATAACCACAACTAACTACAGTTTTGAAATCCAGCATCAACATATCCTTTGATAGTAAAACTGATCCTCCATAACATAATGCAATATTTGAGATTCCCTTGATATATCTGAGAATCCTCTTAACAGCATTCTAATGCTCTCGACCAGGATTTGCCATATATCGACTAACTACTCTCATTGCATGTGCAATGTCTAATCTTGTACAAATCATAGCCAATATTAAGCTTTCCACTATTGATGCATACGGTACTCGAGACATCTTCATCCTCTCTTCTTCATTGCTAGGACTTATACTTGAAGATAACTTGAAATTAATAGGAAGAGGGGCATAAATTGACTTACAATCTTGCATGTTGAATCGTCACAAGATCTTCTTTAGATAATTCTTCTGGGAAAGCTAAATTTTCCTATTATTTCTGTCTCGATGAATTTGCATCCTTAGATTCTTATTTGTTGGTCACAAGTTGATTTCAAATTCCCAAGCCAACTGTGCCTTTAATTCTTTGATATGATCATTATTAGGGCCTGCTACCAACATGTCGTTTACATATAATAGCAAGACTATAAAATCATCTTTCTCAAACCTCTTGAAATATGCATAAGGTTCTTCATTCAGTCTCCTATATCCAAGGCTCGTGATGAAGGAATCAAATCTCTTATCTTTAAACCATACAGAGATTTGTTCAACTTGCAAACCGAGTTCTCTTTCCCTTTTTCTTCAAAATCTTCTCATTAGAGCATATAAATTTCTTCTTCAAGATCTTCGTGAAGAAATGTAGTTTTTATATCTAACTGCTCAAGATGCAAGTTAAATTTAGCACACATCACTAAGACTACTTGAACTGTAATGAGCCAAACCACAGGAGAAAATATTTCATTAAAGTTAATTCCTTCTTTCTGAGCATATCCTTTTACCACCAATCTAACACAATATTGCTCTACTTGATTGTCACCACTTTACTTGATCTTGTAAACCTATTTATAACCAATAGGTTTTCTTCCTTGTGATAGTGATACCAGCTCATATGTCTTATTTTTATGCAGAACTTCAATTTCTTCTTGCATTGCTGCCATCCACTGAGATGCATCTGAACTATTCATTACTTCTTAAAGAGTTGATGGCTTCTCGTCCTTAGTTAAAAGACAATATGCAATATTGCTCTCCATAATATAATCTGAGTGCCAGCTCAGTGCTCTTCTCATGCGAGTTGGTCTCTGAGCATCTGAAACATCATATCCAATTGGTTCTTGCTCCTCGTATTCTGGTGCAGCTTCAGAAGAATCATTGTGATCAACTTCCCTATCCACTTGTACAGTTGTAGTTTCTGGATTCTCTTGTACAGTGCCAACATTTTCTGCTTGCTCTTGATCCTTATCTTCTTTGAAGATAACATCCCTGCTGATAACAATCTTGTGGGCAGTGGGATCCCACAGA
>JANIJH010000009.1:2579208-2594235 GCA_024520975.1 Erythroxylum areolatum | reverse complement strand
CCTCCTCATGGTTTACTGTGCTTGAATGATCGCTTTCTTGTTGCTTCCCAGGTTAGCAGATATCGTTCTGTTGGTGGTGGGTCCGTCTTCACTTGGTCCTTGAACAAGGTAACGGAGTTTAAGACCCCTTTTAGGATCTGGGTTTATGAAATTTTGTTTGTTTCTAGTCACAATGCAATCCGGAGGTCAGTTTCTCACTTTCCTTGAACCTGTAATAGAAAGCTTGTTAACTTTTGATTTCTGGTAAAAGAACTATGGTTTTGATTTAGGAATGTCATGAATCTCGTGAGGATTCGTGTTCAAAACTTATTGTCTGTAAGGATTAATTTAACAATTTGGCGTCCATCTGAGAAATGCTTGTTGAACTCTGTTTCACTTGATGTTCTAATTTCAGTCTCAGTCACCACTTCGAAGCTACCCAATAGAGGCCATAGGACCACTAGCGTCCACCAAGGATGGTGTATATCTTGCAGGTGGTTCTCCTTCTGGAAATGTTTACCTCTGGGAGGTTAGTACTGAGCATCTTTTTTTGTCAACTGAAACATAAAGAGGAACCTTATTCTACACAAAACTCTAGTTCCCAGAGCATGTATTTCTAGCATGATCCTTAGTACTATTCATAAACAGGTGATGTACAAATGCATCTGTACTCGATATTTAGTTTTATTGATCATATGAGAAGAATATAATGTGTAGATGACATGTAGGTTACCAGAGGAACACTGCTCAAAACTTGGTTTGCCCACCGCAAGCCTTTGAACTGCATGACTTTTTCTGAAGATGACGCTCTTCTTATATCTGGTTCAGAGGATGGGATGATCTGTGTGTGGTGTATGATTAGGTAAAGAATAAACATTTCCATTTGATTCTTTGATTCTTCGTCGCAAGAGGTCACGATACCAAATTCCATGGTTAATTTTTTATTCTGATTATGGATTTTGTGAAGTTTGCTAGATGTAGAGAATTTCAACAATTCTCCATTGTTATACTGTTTGGTGGACCATGTTTCCTCCATAACCGGCCTGTTAACAACAACCTCCATGTTTATATCAAGCTCCCTTGATTGTACATGCAAGGTAATTAGATAGATAATATACTATGTATTACTATTAACTACTGGAGCTTTGAATTTCGATTTCTCATGATTCAGAGATGCAATTCTGTTTTCTCGTAGGCTTGGGGCCTTATCTCAGGTAGTCCTATACAAACTCAGGAATATTCGATTGGGATAACCGCAATCGTCCTTGATCCTACACAGGAACACCTGTTTTCTGGAAGCATAGATGGAACAATATTTATCAGTGTGCTCCATATTGGTTTAGAGGAAGATCCTTCTATTTTTGCTGAAGATCAACCAGTTGAGCTGAAAGGACACAAGTAATGTGTAACGTATGCATAAAGTTTCTCAAATTCATCGTCAAATCTCAAGGCATTGGGATGTTAAACAAAACATAACAAAAACTAATCATTATCTATTCATTATGGAAGGTTACTGATTGTATGGTTAAAAACGAGCAGTGCCTGAAAGTAGTTATCAGCTGCTTACTGCTACTGTTTCTGAGCAGCTAGATTACAATTTATCAGACTTTACTTCTCTGCGTTGAGATGACATCTTGTGATTATCGGCATTGCAATGTAGATGGAAGAGCATTTCATATTTTCTAATATATCTTGAAGTTTAACTATGATTATTTCAAATCTTGGTCAAGTTTTCTGTTTTTTGGTGCCAGAATGATAACAATAAGATTCTCTTTCTTCATCCAGCGGATCGATAACAGCAATGACCTTCAGCGCATTAGGTTTGTTATCGGCCTCCACAGACTGCACTGTATGCCTTTGGAATGTCGCAAGTGGAGTAATTATACGAAGATTTGACCATCGGAAAGGTAAGCTCAATCCCACCCATTATCACCTTCTCATGGTTCTATTTTATTGCGAGTGAATGGGGATGTAGTATTAGCATATAAAACACCTTTTATTTGGCAAGCCTATACAGTCACTCAGAATAACAAATGTCCTCTTTTCTAAATTCTGACACTCATCAATATAGTTCTGGAGGATATTTGGATCCATATTCATTCCGGAAACTGACAGTGATGAGGGTAACAGACTTACGGTGGATGTGTGACCTCACCGCAGATATAGACTGAGCTAATTTTGAAATTTCTCTTTTATCTTACTTTACAGGTCCTGTAACTAACCTTTTAGTGCTTCCAATATCTTCTCTACTATCTGCACCAAACCATCGAAGAGTGTTCAATCAATTCCGTGTATCTTTGCTCGGCAAGTTTCCTGAGCTGGATAAATTATCCAGGGGAATGATCACTACTCTTCACTCATGTCCATCCCTGGAGGAAAATCATACTCTTGGCGATTCTGGAAGCACCAGCTCAATGAATCGGCAAATATTGGAGATGCAGGTCAGTCTCTCTTTCGCTTCTCTGGCATGCTATGCTTGTGTGAATTGTGATGCTTGAACAGATAAAATAGCATCAAGTTTTGCTTTTTCCCGAGATTTTCCATAGAACTTAATCTTGATTCCTTGCATTGGAGATACAAACCAGCAAGGACAGTCGCCTGGAGCCTTGGAAATGAAGGTAGATATAGACATAGAGAACCGCATATGGGCTCTGAGTATGGCAAAGCACGTCATGGAAATGAACAAACATTTGCAGTCTCGATTGTTGGACATGATGCAGATGCGATTGTTTTGGGGTGCCGAAAGCAACTCGACCTCTGCAAAAAAGAGCAAGAAGCTCAAAGTTGAAAAACCTCCATTATAGACAGAGAAGCCATCTCAACTCCAGGGTTGAAAATGTCACTGTAGTGACACCTCTAGCTTGAGGGCTGAAATAACCTTGTGAATATCAGAACCAATAATCTTTCAAAACGTTATGATCAGTGATCAATAGCAAGTGATTGCTCTTTATTCCTGCATTTGCTTATCTAAATTTGTTACTGGAGTTTATAGCTTATCCAGGTATTGAAGATAGTTGCAGCAGTTTTCCTGATGCGGGAGAAGTTTGCTGCTGTTACAACAACATTCAGTAGAAATCTTGTTGAGACGCAAGGTTTATAAAAATCTTGCTGAGACGTAAGATCTGAGTCGCCTTAATGCATATTGTATAATTTTCGATTGCGCAAAATAATCTCTAAATAATATAATCTAAATAAATTATTCGAGGAAATAACAATAAAATTGAATGTATTAATAACTTGAAATCAAAACATCACAGATTCCAATTAATTTAATTTATAACTTAAAGCCTAGTTGGAAGCCTAAATGGGGCTTCAAAAAAGGCATATCAAATAAAAAAAGACATACTAAATTGACTTAATAAATAAAACTTATTTAGAATAAAAGAAGTTTTAATTAAATCGAACTAATTGTAATTTAAATTTAAAATTAATTAGATAAATTTAAGTTTTTAATTATGTGAAATAAGAAATTTTTATTTTAAATGAAATTGAATTTTAAAGACGGTATATGCGATCTTTAAAATCGGATCAAAAGTTAAACCGATAAGACAAAAAGTTTAAAGTTTAAAAGGTTGAATCAGTATTAGACCTGTCACGTTAAAGATTAAATAATTTAAAATATGACTAAAAAAGATTTTTTGTTTAATTTAAAATATTATTAAATAAAAATTAATTGATTTATTTTAATTTATAAGAATGTATTAATTTAATTAATTAATTAGTAAGTTGATCAACTTTTAAAAGTGGCATTGCTTCGTCAAGCTTTCACTCTTTAAGAAAAATTTCCCATGCTACCTCCCATAGGAGTCTAGGTTGTGTCTCAATCCCAGTCAATTTATCGAACCTTTTTTACTTTTGCTTTATTTAATATATTTATTTATTTATTTAATATATAAATATGTAATAGTCTTGACAAATGATGATTGAGACGTGATTCGGCATTTTTGAACCACGAAATGCTAGGTATTCTCTACCTGCCCACTTGTGTCAGTTTCAAGTACAGATACCCTTTTATTGATGGTCATTCGAGCTTTTCTTGGGATAATAAATGTTTTGTTACAATAGGAATTTTTTTTAGTAAACGTGTCAAAGTCGATTTCTCCTTTTTTTTTAAATAATCATCCTCTTAGACCAACTATTGATCGTTGCCTTAATAAGCTATTGCTTCACTAACTAGTTAATCAGATTTAAGCTCCTCCTCGGGCAAATTCCTCCTTTTGCTCCTTAACCTACAGGGTATTAGCAGCTATTTTCAGCCATTGTTCCCTTCCCAATGACAGGTTCTTATGTATTGTACATCACTAAAAACGGGAGCAGATCATCTGTCTCACTAACCCTGGCCCTATTCTATACCATAACAAAACGTTGACGTTTTAATAACGTTTTGTTTTAACTAAACCAACGTCTGCGTCTCAGCTCATTTTTAACCAAGCCGATTTGTTCTTCCTTTGATTTTGCTTCCCGCTTCAATTTTTTACTTCTTCCCCTTAATTCATGGAACATCTCAGATCGAGCTTTGGGATTCTGAAAGGCTGAGGTATGCTTTGCCACTCTCTCGCTTTCGTTTCTTCTATAAGTCTCGCATACCTTTTCTCTCCCACTTTCTCGCATTCATTTCTTCTACTCTACCTGCCTTCCAAAAGCTTGGGTTAATTCATGGAATGTGTACTAAACGCTTAAGGTATGCTCTTTGCTCTCTCTTGACCTTTTCTTGTCTACTTCACCACTCTCTTCCATCAGCAACAAACCCAAACATGGCTTTGAAATCCTTCTTTAATTCGTACTTTCTTCTTTCTTACAAGGAACAATTCATCTTTTCGTTACTTTCGTCTGGGTCATATTTTATATAAGAGGGAATTTATGCTTTCAATTTTTTGTGGTGTTTTGTATCGTATGTCTTCAGCTCTATGTGGAAATATTCTGCCTTTCTAAAAAGTAGTTCCAAAGCGATTGATAATTCGGGCCTGCCCCGAATAACTGTAACTAAATATAACCGTGGGAAAAATGAACATAACGGTATATGGCGTGAATAACAGTCAATCGCCGGGAGGGGGCAGAATATAAATAGACGGAAGGTCGTAACCACCATGTCTTCAACATTTTTACTCAGAAAATAAGAGAGAGAGAGGGAGAGAGATAGAGAGAGAGAGCGGGAATGGGTGGTGGGTCAAGAAAATAAACCACAAACAGGTAAATTCATCTTATTTATTCAAATTAATAATCAACAAGTTTCTCTCTTTTGTAGAGAGAGTATCGTCGGAGATCAACCCACATTTCCCTCCTCCCCAACATTTTGAATCCTCCCTTTTAATATGTTTCAATTTGATTTCTTGATTATAATTTTAAGAGGAGGGTGATTCTTTTAATGGTGTGCGAATTTTAACAAGGGTATGGGCTGGGGGAGTAGTATTAAAAAATGGAAGTGGTTTCAAGGACGATGTCTCCAGTTTGTGAGAGCTTGTGTTTCTTCTGTCTTGCATTACGTGCAAGATCAAGACACCCCATTAAGCGTTACAAGAAGTTGCTTACGGATATTTTTCCTCGTTCTCTGGTTAGCCATTATCGCATTTTAAATCCTTAGTTGTATTCACTACGTGTATGTATCTTCTGTTGCAAGATCTTCAAGAGAAGTGTAAAATAGAAATTGGAAAACTGTGTATTGATAAATCTTGAATTTAAACTTTAGGGTCTTTATTTAGCTTACTTACGAGTCGTTTCATCATGTTTGGGGTTTGGAGTACTCATTTTCATTAGTTCAATTCGCTAACTTAAGGGTCTAGTTTTGTTCTTGTTATGTGTTTATGTAATTTACCTGCTTTCCCTTTGTTTAGGATAGTTTCTTACAAACATCAAATCTTGGTAACTAAGTGCTTGTTGGGTGAATAAAAGGAAAAAGGAAGTTAAAGATCCTTTTGGATAACTATGTACAGGTTGATATGTTTAATTCATTCACTTTTGGGGATTTCTAGGTTGAGGTGTGAATCACTTATGTTGAGTGAGCTGACTTGATGTTTTTTGCTAACTTCAAACAGTGGAGTTTTCTTGAATGTGTATAGAGATAAGTATAGTGATATGCCATTCATGGCATGAATTATTTCGTATATTATTTTGGTTCCTTTAAAACCTTTTTCATTGTGCTCTCTCCTTATTTTGTTGTTAGGATGAACAACTAAATGATAGGAAGATTCGTAAACTTTGTGAATATGCTTCTAGAAACCCCCTCCGTATTCCAAAGGTACAATACTGGTTTATTTTTGTCTAACCAATTCTGCTTGTATGTTTTTCATGATTAACTGGGATTTTCAAGTATGATTCTTATATCCACTTCTTCTTAGTAACTGGACTTAAAGAGCACACAAACTCAACAACAAAGAAAAAGTTCACGACCTTTGACTTGCAAGCTTGTGTTCAAACCTGTAGTTATACTTGGTTGATGTTAGGACTCTAGCTGAATATACTAGAGTTTGCTATATTGATATTGATAATAACAGCAGTATAAGGCTATTACAAGGTGATTCACTATGAACACCTTCTAACCAGAGCTGAATAAGCTCCTCAGGGAGAATGGAATCTCTCTGTCACACTATTCTCGCTCCTTGCTTCTTTTCCGAATCCTTTTCTCTCTCCTTGCCCCCTTACTTAGCTACCAACCTGTACAGAACCCGTACATTCTACCAACCTGTACAGAACCCGTACATTCTGTTATTTCCCACTCCTAACTAACTTGTACCTCATTGCCCACAGTGCCCTCCCTATTTCTTCTTCTCGAATGTACTCGCCATATCCTAGGTTTGGTGGTGTTGGTAGTAATCCTAACAGTTGATGTAAGACAAAAGACACTATTTGGCTTTGAAATTAATCTTTCATTGCTTTTCTGATAATTTTTGCCAACACCTGTATGCAAAGGTGCTTCATATGCTAACCTAATACTCCAATTGCTATACTCTTCCTCAACAAATTTTTGCAAAGCTTATCTGATCAATGATTCAAATGCATTGAGCAGATCAGTAGTTATCTCGAGCAAAGGTGTTACAAGGATTTGAGAACTGAGCAATTCCATTCTATAAAATTCGTTATGTGTATCTATAGAGAGTTGATGGTTTCTTGCAAAGAGCAAATGTGAGTTTTATTCCACCATATTAGTATATGTGAAAAGTTCTATTGTTGAATTTTTGTTTTTATTTGTTTGCTTGAATGGAATACATTGATAGTTTGATATTAATACATTCTGAACATCATTAGACCATTTACTCTACTATATTGAATCACTTTGGTCACAAATCAGAAGTTTTGCCCTAAAGGTTAACCTTTTGATTGTTTTCATTACTAATTCTTTTTTTCCGTTAGATACCCAATGAATTGGGTGGTATATATAAAAATATTTTGGAACATAACACAATATATAGATGAAGTTTCTTATCATACACCTTTGATTGTGTTCTTTGATAAGCGATTTGATTCATCATGGAAATTTGGACATTTTAAAAGGGTTTCCAGTTTACTACAAGCCAGCAAAATAAATGAATCCTTTTTTGTTTTTTCATTTATGTAGTGTTTGTATTAGTAGGATATTCAAACTTTTTTTTTTCTGAACAATTAGGTCCTGGTGCATTAAAAAAATCTTATCTTCTATTTATCCATGCTTATGGTAAATACGGAGGGAGTTGACTCATATTATTGTTGCATTTGCTAATTTTAGATTCTTAATCTCACTTGGAGTAAGTCAAGGTGCAGTTTCTGCTTAGAATATGTTAATTTCTACATGCTCTACTCCAAAAAACTAGGTTGCATTTGACTACAGAAATGCACTGTTTTTTATTTTAAAAAATGCATTTTTGCGAAAGTCAGAAATCTATAAGGAAAATCTGTTAATAGCCTATCTTTTGAAAGTAAAAAGCCTTCTTCTACATGGAACTTAATTAGTTGTCCCATTTACTAGTTGGAGTTGCTGTTGAAAGCTTTTCCTTAGTTCTTCTTGCAAAGCCTTTATTGCGTCCTTGCTATTTATTGTTCCTATTGTAGTTTTAAGTATGTACTCTCTTTTGGTTTAGGGCTCTTGTATATGTAAATGGTCCATGCATGTATTTTTGTGTACATTTGGAAGTGTATATGGAAGATTTGGAATGGCTTGTATATGGTTTAGGTGTTGTCCTATTTCCTGCTGGCAAGTGCAGGTCCCTGTTTGTGGCATGCCAAGGACAGTGCCATCGGATATTGTTAACATATATGACCTAAAAGTAGACATCTTAACGAAAAATTTTCATATTTTTGAGCATTTTTTCTGGTTTTTCTACTTGAAGTTATGTCTGTGCAAACTTAGGTGTTGAATTTGGAATGTTAGGTCTGATAGAGTAACTGCGGGAGAAAAATGTTTTGGGTGCCTTATTGTTGTCTAAATTTAGCAAGGAACTTTTTGTTTGAAAGCTAAGACATAGATGAAGATAATGGCACCTTTCTTGCCCCATAATTCGTTGTCAATTAATACAATTTATTCTCCAAAGTTGGCACACATTTCAGGTCACAAAAAGTGGACAGCTCCTTTTTGCATGACATAACTTTTAGCATAGACCTCCTCGTCCTATGATATTTGGTGAGCATTTAGAGCTCATCAAGAGGAAGAGATAGCAACTTCAATCACTAAATTATGAGATTTATAGCTTAAGTTATGATTTTTCAAAGTTAGCTAGTTACTTTTCATTTGGTCTACCCGAATTTTAGCTTAAGTTCAGTTTTTGTTCATTGCTTATGAATGGTTCAAATGTGATTTATCCTTGATTGATTATGCTTGTTCATGAGTCCTAACTCATGTTTCAAGAATTTATTTGCGTAAATATTAAGTCAGCATGCTTGTACATTTGTCACGTTGAGGGAAAATAAATTTGACATTACAATTGCATAACTTCAACGCTTCTCAATCGGCAATTACTTTCATGCTAATCTGATTCATTTTTCGTTTTCATGACATAAGCTACTTCATTAATCTGGTCACTTGAGAGCTTCTTCTAATTCTATTTAGTTTTGTTTTTTAATGACTGACAATTTTGAGCACCCAATTCAGTTTTCAGTCCCTATGTTGTAGGATAAACAACTGTGAAGATTACTCATAATTGTCGTGTGCGTTGACATTTCTTCGATCATTCGTTCGATCTTTGGTGTGTTTTAGTTGTCAAAAGGAATCAAGCCTTTGACGTTTGGCAGTATTAGATTGTCTTGAAGGTACAATTAATGCCTACATAATGGATTTTCTTCGTGGAGTGGGACAAGTGTTCTTTTTATGAATAGGTTTGAGGTTTTTGCGACGAGGTCAGATCTTTTGTATCAATTAGTTTGTTCCAACTCTGTGAAGCTTCGTAGGAATAAGATGTTGTCCCATGAGCACAAACACTGATGCTACAAGCCAAGCCAACTCTACTACCATTGTTCATTGCTAATGAACATAGTTATATTTCATATAGTTTAATCTAATTTTTATTCAACTACCAAACCAAAGTACTTTTTTTTTTGGTAACAAATGGACCTTATATTGTATAGTCTAATACTTTAATGAGATGGGTTAAGTGTTTCATGTAAGTTGTTATGTGTTAGGTGATGTCTCTTTTATATCACTTTCCATACAATAACACTTAATTGATTGTGACGAAAAAAGGAAGTAGCTTTTATTTTAATTCTTTAAAAGAAATAGATTGTTTAAATAAATATGTTCCAACCTTGTTTAATCCAATATCATGTTTTAATAAAATCCAATTTTATTATGTATCTGACATACCTCTTGACAACATTTTTCTTTTTCCTTTCTTTTTGTTTCTAGTTTACCAATACGCGGAAACGCCAAACAGAGAAATCAAATATTTTTTAAACATTTTGTTTAGCACCAATTGTTTGATATTTATTTAAGTTTAATGCTAAAGGATTCATGTTTTGTTTCTTAATTAAATTGTGAATTCGACACTTAGTGTTTTTTTATATCATAAAAGTGAAGTATTCATTTTCATTTTTTCATTTGTTTTTTAGGTTTTTACTTCAAGATCAAAACTAATAATTGAATGGAGGGTGTATCTTCGTCTTGTCGTCAGTTAAATTTTGAAGATGGTAATGAAGTTGACAGGAGTGAAGGTGAAGATGAGCTTGTAGTTGTCATAAGTTTAAACAATAATCATGAATTGCAAGCTAGTGGCTCAAGTGAAGTATCCAAAGAATTAATACTAAAAATTGGAATGGAGTTTGAGACAGAAGAAGATGCTTACCAATTCTATTTGACATATTTTAAAAAAGTTGGGTTTGGGATAAGGAGAAGCAAAAGCCACAAAGATAAATCTGAAAACTTGATTGACATAATGTTTTGTTGTAGTGCTGAAGGTAAACGAGGAAAAGACAAACGAAATATTGATGTAAGAGTAAAACGCCCTAAAATAAGGTTTGGTTGTGAAGCTAAAATGAGAGTCAGCTGTCGAAGAAGTAAAAAATTATGTGTGGTTTAGTTTATTAAGGAGCATAATCACTACCTCTCAAGTCCAAACAAGGCGCATTTACACAGATCTCACTGAAAGATAAGTTTATCTGCAGCAATACAAATTGAAATGGCAAATGATGTAGGAATCCCACCGAAAGCATCTCATGATGTCATGGTTAGGCAAGTAGGTGGTCGACAAAATTTAGGTTTCATACCAGATGATTACAAAAATTACTTACGGTCTAAAAGATCAAGGGATGCGAGAAGAGGTGATACAGGAAGTGTTCTGGAATATTTGCATAAAATGCAATTTGATGATCCAAAATTTTTTTATGCTATCCAAGTTGATAAAGATGATTTAATATCCAACATTTTCTGATCAGATGCAAAGATGAGAGCAGATTACTCAAATTTTGGTGATGTGGTTTGTTTTAATACAACTTATAGGAAGAACAATGAAGGTCGTCCTCTTGCATTGCTTGTAGGTGTCAATCACCACAAGCAGACTACAATCTTTGGTATTGCATTGTTATATGATGAGACATCCCTGACGTTTGAATGGTTATTTGATACTTTTGTGATAGTTATGTGTGATAAAAGACCTAAAACAATTCTTACAGACCAAGATGTAACAATGGCAAAGGCTTTAGTACTAAGATGGCCTGAAACTCATCATCGTTTATGTATTTGGCATATTTATCAAAATGTGGCCATTCATTTAAGTGGTGTTTTCTCGCAATTCAAAGATTTTTCAAGAGATTTTAGCTCATGCATATATGATTTTGAAGAAGAGGTAGATTTTGTAAATGCATGGAATGAGATGTTGGGCAAATACGAACTTGAAGAGAATGACTGGTTGAGGTGCATGTTTGGGATAAAGGAAAAATGGGCTTTAGTGTATGGAAGACAATTGTTTTGTGCCAACATGACAACAACACAAAGAAGTGAGAGCATGAATAGTGTTGTCAAGAAGTATGTCAGTTATCAATACAAATTCTTGGAATTTTTTCATCACTTTGAGAGACTCCTTGAAGATCGTAGATATGAGGAGTTAAAGGTTGATTTTAAATCAAGTACAAGTATTCCTTCATTATTGTATCCAATTGAAATTTTGAAACATGCATCAACTGTTTATACTCTTGAGGTATTCAAGTGGTTTGAAAATCAGTGGTGTAGGTCTCATAATTGTTGTATTGAAAGCTTTGGGGATGTTGGATCAATCACAAAATATCAAATTACCCCTCATAAGAAGAGTTATTGCCATACAGTTACTTATGATTCATCAAATGGAAAAGTTGATTGTAACTGTAGAAAATTTGAGTTTGCTGGAATTTTATGTTCTCATATTTTGAAAGTTTTTACTGTGAAAAATACTATGGAGATCCCAAGTCAATACATATTGAAAAGGTAGACACGTAAAACGAAACTTGGATTCGTGGGAACTGAAAATTCTGGAACTAGCATAAGCAATTTGGATCCGAGGATATGTTAAAGTATGCGGTATAAATAATTGTGTGGGCTATATGTTCAATTGGTTACAAAAGCATCTGAGAGTGAAGAGACTTACAAAATTGTTAAAGATTGTATTTTGAAGATGTTGGAAATCGTCGATGCTCGACTACAAGGTAATGGATCAATTGTCAAACAGTCAATTGCAAGCTCCATTGTTAGATTACAAGCTGAAGAGGTGGTTCAATATTCAAGTGTTATAACAAATCACTTGAACCAAAATGAGATTGAAATTCGTGGAAAGAACAGTATTGGAATTAAAGGAATCAAAATCAATAAGAAAACTGTTTTAGAAAGAGATTGAAGGGTAGGTTGGAAAAGGCTATGAAAAAAAAGGAAATCAACCAAAAACGTTAAGACTCAGGTAAATTTTGACAGTTACAGCACCAACAATATCATTTAATCTTGAGGTTGTATTTGTAACTTCTTTTGTTGAATTCCATGTCCCTTTTTACATTTTAGTAAAAAAAAGATTGAATGTTTTAACAATTATTCTACTATTTGATTATATATTATTTAACTTTTTCGATGATAGGTTGTCTCTGCCAATTCAAGTCAAACAAATACAATTGCAACACCAACATTACCAGTTAATCTTGAGGTTCGATTTGTAATTTTTTCCAATTTCATATCCCTTACATGTCTACTTTTTAATAAAAAAGATTCAATGTTTTAACAATTAGTCTAGTATTTCGATTATATAATCTTTCACTTTTTTTATGATAGGTTGTCTCTGCCAATTCAAGTCAAACAATTCTATTACACCACCAACATTACCATTTAATCTTGAGGTTCTATTTGAATTTTTTTTTAATTCCATGTCCCTTACATGTGCACTTTTTAATAAAAAAAGATTCTATGTTATAACAATTAGTCTAGTATTTTGATTATATACTCTTTAACTTTTTTGATGACAGATTGTCTCTATCAATTCATGTCAAACAAATTCTATTGAAGGTGTTCCATTATTTATGGACATAACCTACTCTCAATTGGTATTTATCTTTTGCCAGAATACTATTACTAATGACATTATGTTTAGTAACTTATTCACAATTCACTAATGATACTATTGTTTTTTTATTCTTATAGGCATAACAACCATATGGTGTGAGCGATGTGATGATAAATAACTCACGACAAAACAGTAACGTTAACTACGATGGTGCAGATATAGGTGGTTTTGTTGAGACAAGTGATTGTCTAGTTCCATGTGCAAGAGGCATATTTTGTAAATACAAAGTAAAAAAAATAAAGTATTTTAGTTAATTTGTACATCTTTATCAACAAGGTGCATATTTTGTTTTCTACTGACAATTGGCAATTTCTTTCTTATACTCTTATTATTATGTAATTTTTATATATTTTGTTGATTATGTATTGTTTATAAATGACGAATCCTTATGTTAAAAAAAATTTGTGCCAAAATGCGAAATGTTTAATTCTTGAAATTGTCATGGAACTTCTTATAATGGTATTGAACTTCCTTTTTTTTTTTTAGGGATGACATTGTGGGAGAAAATATTAGCATAAGTGAAAATGTAAATGAAGCCATAATTTAAATGAAGCTGTGAGAAAGTCATGGTGGAATGGATAAAAAGAAACCAGCTTGTATATAAATGTGTATTCACTGGTTACATTCTTGAGAACAAATCAACACTAGTCATCTTTGAGAATAAATCATAGTCTACAAGTATAATTGTCACAAAAGATCTTTCAATTCATAAACTAAACAATTATAATACAAGTATTGGCCTTAACTCCAGCTTTCCTTCAATATGCACCAAAGAGAGCAAAGAGAAGCAAGAAGTTGAACCAATTGCATATGAAAAAATAACCACCTTCATTATGGAAAGCATAAAAAGTTACATTGAATATTTAATGCAACTCTGCATAATTGCTGAGAATTTTCCATATTCTATAGATTTAATTTTCTAATTAATTTTTCTCAGTAATGCTACTAGCTTTAGGTCTCTCATTGTGACTCAGCACTGTTGCTTTTAGCTCTGTGGGAATTATTGTTGCAGCTGTAGCCTGATTTCTTGTTTTATTTGGAGCCAACTTTTCCCAATCCATGAATATGACGCATGTCAATGCACAACCCAGAAAATGGCAAATACAAAGTTACAATGATGGAGAGAACTGAACTTTCTCCAAAAAGAGGCATATTAATTTTCTTCTCTTGGCAATTTCTCCATTTCTTGCCAAATATTGAAGAGAAATAAAGTCACGCAATAGAAAAAGATGAAAATTGATAATATCATAATCCAAAAACCCAGAACCCAAGTGTACTTTGTAATTAAAGTTACAATACAACTATGCATTCCTTGAGAAAAACAAGAAAAGAAAATTCAATGATCACTGAAAGTTGAGAGATAATCACACTGCAGACATGAGTAGAGACTTGAACTTTGCCAGTATATTCATTAGTTTTCTATCTTTTACATTTTCTCTTTACTCAAAAGCTCGACTTTGATTTAGAGATGTCTTAGTATGTCAAATTTTATGCTAAGAAATGACATTCAAATCAATATATTTCACAAATTTCCACATATCAGGAATCCAAATTTCCACTAATCAGAGGTGGGGTAAATGGAGATGGAAATGTTGTTGCTGGGGCTATCTTTTGGATTCCCGCTGCTCCAAGCATCAAAGAAACTCTTATGCCATTGTTAGCACAAAATGACTCTAGGGCCCGAGCATGATGTATAATCCTCTACGAATCTGGGCTATGCAAAGCTTCAACTAGTAGTATATTGCGTCTCCAACCTAGAGAAGGCCACTTCCATCCAATATTATAACATTAAGAGAGCTTCGTATTTAGTAAAAGGAGTCTTAAGAATTATTCTCAGCCTAAACAGTTGATTGAGAGAGTATGATGGCAATACCAACAAGTGACACCTTTGTCTTGAGGAAATGCAAAGATTTCAAATTTTCTGACAGCTTATCATCGAGTTGATAGGGTAAAATTAGTCTTTCACATACATTTTTTAAGGCTTCAGGATTAAACTAGATATAATCCTCAATTGCAGCTTCCAATTTCAGCCAGACTGCTGGGTCAGTCTCATCGAGCTCCATGCCACAACGTT
>JANIJH010000009.1:2462934-2481521 GCA_024520975.1 Erythroxylum areolatum | reverse complement strand
AACAAACATTAACTTAATTGGATCTCTACAGATCACGAATTTCTCATCAGACTGAACTATGTTCAGAAAATATCCCACTCAAACACTTTTAATAACAAAAGTAATATAGCCTTAACTTCGGAAAATCATTACTTTTAGTCCCGATATCGAAACATATCAAACTCTAATGCGACAGAAAGCCATCAACATAGTCTACAAGTTTCATGAAGATCAATGTCTCACATTTCAAATTCACACACTTTCATTATATCTTTCATGCCTATTAACTTCCATTTCAATCAATTCATTTACTTTGACTTTCATAATCCTCTCCAAATTTCAATGGCTCATGTTAAAATTTTTATTTCTAAATCATGTCATTAATTTAGTCATTTTCAGTACCGGAAATCTCATCGGTACCCACTTAGCAATTTTATGTAGAATACACATAAATCACTCCAATTCAATTTTTTTTTCAAACACATAATTTACATTTTTCACAAAAATTATACTTATAGACACATATGCCGGGAAATGTCACGAATGCATGTACAATCATGTGCATTTGCAAAAAAATTACCATTCATATCCATACAGAGGCCATTTTATGCATGAATATACCGAGATATGCGTACACACTCACAACTCGACCCAAATTTACTATTTTATCCTTCCCATCGGTGATGGGATGTTACACTCTGCTTCAGAAGTCTCCATAAGCTCCTGATAACTCCCTCTTTTGAAGGTTCTTCCCATGACCTTCCAGATCTTAGCTGAAATGGAAGGTAGTTTCCAATGGTAAGAAACTTTAACTATGTCTTCTGTTAGTGAATCTTCCACTCTTAACCTCATTATTGGAATTTCTTTGGGAAGTTCTTTGGAAGTGTCCACATTGATACACATATTTACGTAACCTACCCATTTCTTCTTTGCAATATGTTGATCCATGTATAGTGATCTTTCGATGTAGTTGGCTAGTGCTCCTAGTCTATGAGTAGTCTAATACTCAAGTGGTATGTTATGGAAGTTTATCCACAACGGGATATTTTGGATCTTGAGCATTTCAAGGTCTAAATGTGGTTACCTTGTTTGAAGGAAGATAGGATGACTTCCAATATGCCATGGACCTTCCACTATTATCTTTTAGGTTTTTAAAGTAGACGAGAATCTGATCAAAAACAAATTTTCTTCAGAGAGCAAAACAACTATCAAGCCTCTGGATTTCCACACCTTGTTAGCCCATTGTGAGACTAGTGGGAAAGGTGGTCTTTTGCCTATAAAGAACCCTACCATGGTTTCTTTCTAGGACCTTATACCTTCCTTCAAGACTTCCAGATTTGGGTAAACCACTTTTCTACCTCCCATATCTTTCAGTGGTGAGTAAGATAGAGATGTTGGGGTTTCATCACCAACTACTTGCTTCCAAGATCTCTTTGGAGCTTCTGATGGAGAGGGCATTTCTGGTTTTGAAGAAGAAGGTTTGATGGTAGATGGGGCCAAAGGGTTGAAGATGTATGGGGGAAAAGGTGGGAATTTAGGTAAAGAGGGAGTTTAAGTATTGGTCATTGTGTAGCTTTTTGTTTCTTAGGAAGTTTTTAGCTTTCTGTAATTATTTGTCATTACCAAGGAAAGCTTAAGAAGGAAAGGTTGCAGGTTGGAGAGAAGTAGGAATTTATGAGAAGTCGAATTGAAGAAACAGGAGTTGCAAAATTGGTTTTGGTAAATGGAGTTTTATTTATTTGTTTTTCTAATAATAGTTGTGTAGCATTAATTATTTGTAGCAACCATTATTACAACTATTATTTTCTAAATGGCATTTGTTTACTAAAATATATTGCTATTTCACTTCTTTATTGTTTTATATGTACATGTTACACACACACACACACATTATATATATATATATATATACTTACATACTTAAGATGTTAATAAAATGAATAATTGTTGATCAATTATTATTTGAATGATGACTGAAAACTTTGTAACTTTTTTATTTCATAAGTAATTAAGAAAACAATTAAAGCTTATATTTAGAAGGTTCTATCTGATTAATTGAAAATGGAAATAATCATATAGTAAATATGTCATTATGAAAACTATATGTTTGAGTAAAATACTACTATATCTATGAACATTGTCCTAGAATTCAATAAATATGTCTTACTTAGGGACTATAAAAAAGAAGAGGAAGACCTAAGAAAAATTATGGGAAGGTGATTAGGCATGATATAGTCCTACAAGAGCTTACTGAGGACTTGACCTTCAATAAGAAACTTTGATGAACTAGTATTCAGATAAAAGATCTTATATAAAGAGGTTCTTATCCTTTCATAAAGAAGCTATTCTCTTTTCATATGTCTTTTGAACATTTTTCTCCCTTTTTTTTCACTTCTTGCTTCTTGCATTTACCTTAAATAATTTTGCTTGTAGTACTTGCCTCGTTAATTACTTTATTTTTTTATTTCATATTTTTTTCTTTCTTCTCTTTCAATTGCTTGTTTGTTTTACTTATTTGTTTTCTTTCTTGATTATTTATTTACTTTTATCTTTAATTTGATTTTGAATATCTTTATCTTTATTTTTATTTTATCTTTGTCTTTTATCTTTATTTTTACTTGTACTTTTACTTATTTTTTATTTATTTAGTTACTTGTTTATGTATTTGGCTATTATTATTATTATTATTATTATTTCTCTTTTTTCTTTTTCTTTTCTTCAATTCGTTTTAAAAAATTTTTTCCTTTCTTTTTTTTATAAGTCTATCGAAAACATTCTCTTTGTTAGTTATAGGTAAGGCTACATACTATTGGATCTCCCTAGACCCCATATATTAGCAAAATTGTTAATAGGATGTTATTATTGTTATTAATTCAATATAGATGAAAAGTTAAATAGCGACAATTTAGAAATTTGAAGGATGGAAATCTAAACTATATTAGAAGAGCACAAGGTTCTTAACTTACTACATGAAATCATGAGAGTTCCTAAGGAAAATATTATGGCTCAATATAAGAAATATTATGAGGCTTATAAGTTAAGTAAAAGGAGGAGAACTCCTTAACTTGCATAATATAGATGATGATGTTACGTGATAGTTTTGGGGGTATGACTATGCCAACTATATATGGTCCATATTAATAACATACTTTAGTAGCACCTTAGTGACCAAATTATTGTCATTCACTATTAAGATTGACGTATATAAGAACAAATAAATAAATGAATAAATGAAGTCGAAGCATTCAATGTTGAAGCATATGGAGAAAATGTTAGACCTATTTAGTAAACTGAAGGATGTTAGTTATATCTTGTCAAATACACATCGAGTGAAAGATGTCATATGATCTTTACCTATAAGTTGGAAGCATATGAAAATACACCTAACCCATAAAAGATTATTAGGGTGATTGAGAATGCTATGAGGCACCTATTATTACCAAATGAATGTATTAAAACTTTTGAGCCACATGATAAGGTATATGTGGCTAAGTCATGTTTTTAAGGATATGAAAATAAGAGGAAGTGTTATAATGAGTCTAAGTGAAAAGTGAAAAGAAAACCTTTCATAATTCTTAAAATCTTAATAAGGAATAAGGCTAATTACAATGGTAAAGGAAAAGGAGCTCTCATGAAGAAATTTTTTTAATGCTTTTAGTTAGCCTTAGATTCAATATTAATTTCCATATTAGTGGAAAGGATAATATTTTTGGAATTATAATGGTTATGGTTTTATGCGAAGATATTTCTTATAATATCTATGCTAATGTATGGTATGCTAAACTCACTTATATTATACAAAATCAAATAAATTGATTAGTCAAATATGTTTTTCTCAAAAATTAATATAAATTACAATTGTCCATTTGTGAATATTGTTTAGCTGACAAAATGACAAAAACCATTTACTATAAGATAAAGAGTTAGTAAGCTAATGCAACTAATTCATTAAGATATCTGTGAGAATGAAGTATAGAGGTACTCATTTCATCATGTTTATCAATGACTATATCAGTATCGTTATGTTTATTTGACTTTTCAAAATTTGAAGAATTATATTCTTTCTAAAAGTATATAAATTTAGTTAAGAATCAATTAGATAAATCAAATAATAACTTCAAGAACAAATTGATAATATTAGAGTATTATATGTTCAATTGAAGAGGTCATTTGATACAAAATAAATGGATAGACATTTGATTATTCTATAAACCCATTAAAAAAATAATGGTGCAAAGGGGAGAAATAAAGATCCTCTGGAAATGGTTAAGTCTATAATGGCACAGACAAATTTTCCTATCACCTATTGGGTGATGTGATATTGACAACCAAATATGTATTTGATCTTATGCCTATCAAATCGGTCACTAAAACATTATATAAGTTATAGACAGGTAAGAGATCTAATTTATCATATATGAGTTCTAAAGGATATGTTACCTACACTTAAACTCCCACTTATATGTATAGGAAATTAGGTCACAAAAGGAAAATTGTATCTTTAAAAGATATTTTGAACATTCCAAAGGGTATAAGTTAACTGAACTTGAGTCATAAGATATCACATTTTTAGTGAATGATTCTCCAAAGCAAGAAAGATAATTTAAAACTTATCTATAAATGGGATACCAAATTAGGATGCTCTAATAAATCGAGATTAAGTGGATGGAATGCATCTAAGTGGGAACAATTTAGAAGATGACGAATTAGTTTATGAAGTAATGGAAATTACAGCCCAGTGGGAGTTCCTTTATTATTATCTAAATCAAGTGGGAGCATTATGAAAGTAGAGAGATACATTTATCAAAATTTTCAATTACACTCATATTGTTAATGGCTTAATCCTAAGAAGAATTTTTTACATTAAAGGACAAAACCGTTATGATATTTTCACTAGAAAATTATAATTCTATAAATGTGAAAAATGCTCTATCCATTCTTATTAAAGACAAATAAGTTATAGTAATAGAAGACGAATGAATTTTAACAAGTTTAATATGAGTTTAAGACTTAGTTAATCTTCTTAAAGGGCATAAAGCCATAAAGAACACATGAGTTCTCAAATGTTATGTGAGAGGCTAATGGATCTTTAAAAGATGCAAATCATGTCTAGCAGCAAAAGGATACATACAATAAAAGAGATTGAATATAAGAAGATATAAGTTCATATACGTAAGTTCAATTATTTTAGCTTTAGTAGTTGGAATGGATCTTGATCTAAATCAAATAAATGTAAAGTGTGCATTCTTAAGTGAGTAACTAGATGAAGAAATATAAGTGGACTAACCACTAGGTTTTATTCAGAAGTGCCAATAATATTAGATGTCCAAATTATCAAATTTAATCTTTTATTTAAAGCAGTCTTGAAGTTAGTGGTATATTAAGTTTCGTGAAAATTATGTAATATGATTTTAGTAATGATTGATAAAGACCGTTAAGTGTATGTTAAAAGATCCAACAATAAATATGCAATTTTATTATTATATAAGGATGATATTTTGATAGCTAGTGAAAATAATTAGTTTGTCAAGTAAATAATTAAATTGGCTATTGACCATATTTAAGATAAAAGAATATGGATAAGGTTGCAAACATGTTGGAGCTAAGATTGCAAAGTATCATTCAAAAAGACCATTCTCACTTTAAAAAGCTACATATATCAAGCAAATACCATAATGATTTTATATTTAGGATTTTAAACTATTTTATTTCGCCCATTGCAAAAGGATAGTGTTTGAGCAATATTTAGTCTCCTCATTTTCCATAAGAAAAGGAAGAGATAAAGAAGGTTCCATATTGCATTTCAATTATTAGTATCATCTACACTATATTATATATGAATCAGTGTAGTATTAAGAACCTTAAAAAGATATAAATGGTGATGGTGTATTTTTCATTGAGTATTTGAAGTAACATATATTTAATTGTGTACTAAATATCATTTTGTCAACTTTGGCTTGATCTCCAAGAAGCATTTCTTTTAGGAATTTTGAATGCATCTATTTTACCCAAATGTTTTTTTTGTTATTAAATAGTTTCCATAGTTTTTCTAGTTTGTAATACTTAGTTCATTAATCTTATAAAATGAATTCTTATACCCCATTCCTTTCTTGGTTAGCATAATTGACTCCATCTAATTTTAGATTTGAAGGATTAGATTTGTTTTTAATCTATAAGAAGTTTCATTCTCTTTTAATGGCTTTAACTATATATTCATTAGCAAGATTAAATGATGACTCTAGTAAACATGGAAGCCATCGAGAACCGAATTGATCAGCTATAATATCCCTATAAACGAGAGAGCTATGGTGATCTAGTTATTTGGTTTGTTGTTTATTAGTTAAAATAGAGAATTAAAATCCTTAATTAATAAACTTAGTATGATCAAAGGAATTCCAAGCAATTTAAGTGAAAGAAATTTTGTAAAGCATCTAATTGTGCATTTCAATTAGGTTTTGAGAGTGTCATTCTCGGTTTAGACATACAGTAAGCTTTTGCAATAATTAATAGTTAATCTAAATAAAATATGGAACTTTTTTTGGGAATTTATAAAGCAATACATGAAGAGTTCATAAATTTTACTAAATAATAAAAGACAATTTACAAAATAGTGACTACAGATCTTAGAGCTTTCACATTTATAATGGATTTTGAAGTTATTGCATCTATAATATCACTAATGATAATTAAAGATAGAACTTTGATGTAGATGGAAAATAGGTAAGGTGATAAAGGGTCACCTTATTAAATTCTTTTAGCACTTTTGAATAAAATAGTTGGTGAAACACTAATGCAACTAGTTTGCCATTACTTGCAGGAGCTTGAAAACATTTAAAGAAGTTAGAATGAAATTCAATTAAATCAAATGCTTTATGGTAGTCAATATTCAATATATAACTTGAGGATTTAAAGGCCCTATGATAATTCTTAAAGAGCTCATATGAAATTAGGATATAATCACGTATGCTTCTAACATATGTGAATGCTCACTAGGTAAGATTGATGAGTTCCTAAGTCATTTATTTTAGTCTTAATATAATCACTTTGGAAATAATTTTGTATAATATATTGTAACAAGAGATTAGTTAAAATTCTTTTATATCACTGGGATTAGGCATTTTAGGAATTAAAGTGGGGGATGCCTTATTGATTTCTTTAAGCATCTTACAATTGGTGAAAAACAATATAATTGCATATATTACCATGTCTCTAACTAGATTATAAGACTTATAGAATAATAAAGTATTAAATTTATCAAGTTTTAGAGTCTTTTAAGGTTTAAGACTAAAGAGGGCCTTCTCAACATCATCTATAGTAAATGTTTTAGTGAGGAATTCCATTTACATTTAATTGATCTTATTAGGAACTAGACTAATGAGATAATCATAGTGTCCATTTGAAGATTTTCATTTCCTTAACAAGTTGGCAAAATATTCAAGTGCGAAAGCTTTTAGTTGCTCCTAGTTTTAACGATCCATTTTCATTAATAATAAAGGTGATTTTATTGAAATTCCTCATTTAAAGGATGATATTATGGAAGAACTTGATGTTATTATCACATCTTTAAGCTAATAGATTCTAGAATTTTGTTCTAAGAAAGATAAATGATTTTCAATAAGACCTATGTAATTCTTTAATTTTTCTATATCAATATTCTTAAGGCTATTCTTAAATGGGCTTAAATTTAGTAATAATTGAGCCTTCAATGATCCCTTTTTAATTTCTACTACTAATTGTTTTGTTATGTAAGCTCTTATAGAGATTGTTGTTTTAAATTCATTCTTATCAACCTTAAACTTCATGATATATTCAAATAATGAATGACTAGTAATGGAAGTGTTTATAACTTTGAAATAGCTCCCTTAAAACTTGTGAAATTCATCAAATAATTGTTAAATTCGAAAGGGGAATCTAGGCATAGAAAAATGGACTAGAGGGCAATAATCAAAATGTAGTTGGTTAGCAAAATCAATCCATAAGTTTGGGAAGTTGTCATGAACTATTCATTAAAGTTCTATCAAGTTTCTTCTAAATTAATATGTTATTAACTTGATTATTGGTCCAATTGTAAGGGTTAGCTTTATACCTCAAGTTACATAGACTAGACATTCTATCATAATTTTGAAACTCTAACTCATTATTTTCTTCCAAGCATAAGAATTCATCAGTTTCCTTTAGAAGAAAAGTAGTATTAAAGTCTCCCAAAATCACCTAAGAGAAATTAATAAAGTTACTAGGCAACATTTTATCAAACTAAAGATTGTTATAGAGGGATTGTTATGCATAAATGAATATAAAAATTAAACTATACCTCGTCTCTAAATTAGAGATGTATAAATAGATAAATATATCAGACATAGAAAATACATAGTTTGAGATTTTTTCATTAAAGTGGTGTTATAAGTTATTAAAGCAAGTCCACTTTTCAAAACATTTCATAATCATCTTTATTTTACTTTCTAAAAGACTATCCAAGTAGGGGTTCCTAGAGATAACAAAATCCTTGATGCCTTGCTATTTAGAAAGGCTATTCAACCATCTATCATTCTAAGTAAGAATCACAAAGAAGGAATAATATTGACCCATAAAATATGGCCCCTTTTCTTTGGCTTCTTAGTCAATTTCCATTTGATAGTAAGAATATCAACTAGAATTACATCACTAAAGACAGCCAACTTGTTAACACCCTTCAAAAATGCCGAAGATTGATGCAAATACTTAGTTGAGCTAATTTTAATAAAAAAAGGTTGTAGATATTTTTTAGGGTCATTATAAGCACTAAAAGAATGCTTTGAGGATGTATTCTTTCTATGCTCTAAAGTATTGGAGCAATTATTCTTCATGGGAACCTATAGGTCCATGATAGCGAATTATTGATTCCTTATTAGCTCATTATAATAGCTTGAAATTTTTATGTACTGCTTTCCAAGTTTGGAGCTTTAGTTAATGCTTAGATCTTTATTGGTAATTGAATGTAATGTTTGTAGGGATTAGATTATCTTCAACATCCACATTTTATATCTTTATCTTTTATGGAAGTTTCTTTTTAATGTCAGCTAAAAAAATGTGATCAAACACCACTTTTCTATCACACTGACAAGATAGCTTAAGCCTTAATGCTTTAATAATCTAATATAACAATGAGAAAATTCACCTATAGAGTTACCCTTTGTATTTATTTTGTCCAGCTCAAATTTTGGGCATCATTTCCTTATAAGTAATGGTTTACCTAAAAAATTTCATAGTATTGAGTCTAACACCTTTTCCATTCTAAAAGGCCAATAGAATTTAAATATAAAGAGGCCTAATTTATTGATATAAGAATATTCAAGACTAAAATGAGACTAATTAGAGAACAACCAACCTTGGACTAGAAAAAAAGTAGGCTATTGATCAAAGACTAGTATAGAAGACTATTTGGATGCCTGAGCTTAAAAAATCTTTAAAGGAGGAGAGACTATATTATCACCATTGTCGAAAGATAGAATAGATAATATCACCATTGTTGAAAGACAGAATAGTAAAATGCAAAAGAAAGAGGCACTCTTATCCCCAAAAAACTTTAGGCCAAGAATAAGGAGTGATAAAGGAAATAGAGGCAAAAAGAATGGTAACAAAAACAGAATTAAAAAGGAGGTGAAAATGTATTAAAAAAAGACCATAGGTGAGAAATTAGATTACTAAAAGAAGAAGAGTGAGCAAAAGAAACTAAAGATATATAAATAATTAGGGTGAAGGGAGAGAAAATGTGATGGGAGAATATTGTAAAGAGGAGACTAGAAATCTAAGCTCCCAGCAATGGGAAAGAGGAGGGAGGAGACATGCCATAATAAGAAACAAAATGAAAGAAAGAATGAAGAGGAAATTTCATGTAAATATTAATGTCAAAATAGGAAAAAAGAAAACATAGCTATTAAAAAGATATGTAGTATTATCTAATAGATTTTATATAATATGAATATGTTATAGAAATAGTTATAGTTAGAGTTGCATTCTTAATGAGACTAACAATAAAAGGATTTCATACTTTCGGTGTTAGAGGTAATTAGATTTCTTGAAAAGTTCTGGGATTGGGTCATATTATATATAACCACATGCTACTTTAATGTGATAATTAATGGGGAGCCTATATCTTTATTTAGGAGTGGAAGTGAATTGAGACAAGAGAATCCATTGTCTCCTTTCTTATTTATCATGTGTGTAGAGGTGTTTAAAAGGATAGTGAGGCATAATATTAGATTTACCTTTGATTTTAAAATCTATAGCAGGTGTAAGCAGTTAGAGCTTTTCAACTTGTCTTTTACGGATGACTTAATTCTTTTTTCAATAGTTAATGATATGTCAATCAATCTTTTAATAGCTTTAATAAGACTTTTCAAAAAGATTTCAATGTTGGAGATTAATAAAAGAAAATTTCAAATAATCATATCCTCTAATGCCCAACACCTTACTACCTGGCTATCCAATATCACGGGCTTTTAGGTAAAGTAACCTCCCTTCATCAAATTAGTGAGAAAAAATTTTAAAGTGTGGAGTGAAAAATAGAGAGAAAAGTAAGAATTAGTGTTGTTGCTAGTAATTGTGAGGTTTGATAGTGCTATGTTAGCAAGGTAACAACTACTTGTACTTTTGTGCAAGGATGTTGGTTTTTCAACTAATAAACACAATAATTTAGATGGTAAGCATAAAATAGATTTTATTAGGTATTTTCATACTAAAGTTCAAGCTAACATAGGGAAAAAAGAATGAATAATATGCAAGGCAAGCCAATAAGGGGCATATAAAGGTTGTTATAAACTTAAAGATTGGGTTGAGTTCATATATATAAGGAGAGGTTTCCTACTTAAAGGAAGTCTAAGTTATAGCCTATGGGAGATGGACCTTTTCGAGTGTTAAAGAAGGCCAATGACAATGCCTACAAACTAGATTTGCTAAGCACTATAGTAATGTGAGTGCTACATTCAATATTTCTAATTTACTTTTGTATGCTGTATATGATTCAAGGATGAATCCTTTTGAGGATGGAAGGAATGATGGAGATTAACTTGCACCATCACTTATTTCCAAATATTCTTACGATAGTTTGTAAGGAATTGTAGGTCCAATAACTAGGGCAAAGCCTAAATGCATAAAGATATTTTTACAAGGATTGATCATGAAGATGAAGGAAAAGGAGGCTATTTGTGATGAATTAAATGCATTTCCAATATCACTTTTCCATATGTTATTAGAGATGGAATATGCTTAATACAAGATGAACAAGGCTTAGACTATACCTAACTACCTAGGCCACTTGTTTTAAGTTAAATAGAGATCAATTAAGTACTTTAGTTCATTGTTTTACTATTCATCATGTTTTATTGTAACTGGGTTACAACTTACTTAATTATAAAGCCCAAATCGTGTTAGTATTATTTTATAATTGTTTTCTAGCTTCCTATTTGGATTATGACTTATTATGCTTTTACTTTCTATTCTAATTATGCTTGCTTAAATTTCTAATCTGATTAGGATCCCTTGTGACATTAAGGATAAGATTGAAATAGGATTCTTGGAGTCCCAGTTAAAGTAGTATCATTAGTTGGTGTTTGAATCCTTGTTACACTTAATAAGGAATGCTCTTTTAAGTATCTAGTTTTCTTTTCCTTTCATGATTCTAGTTTTAGGAATTTTATGCCTATAAAAGTTTTTCTTATTGATGTAATCCATGCACCATCAATATAAAAATTAATTTGAGAGTTTTTTCAATTTTGAGAAGATTTCCTCTTGGTTCTTTAACAAAAACTTGATATAATCTTATCAAGTCCACTTGTGGCCATAAAATTTCTTATAAATTTGGTTTTAATTGGTGGATTTGGTTTGGGTCAAGTTTTCTTACTTGATGAAGATGAGCTTGAATAATTAATATTACTTTATTTGAGTCTAATCATATTAGATCTTTACTATTAGTAATTGATTTAAATAATGACATTTGAAAACTATTTCAAAATTTCATTCCAATTGGACAAGGATTTCTTAAATTAATAGTAATTGAGAATAATGAAACATTTTCCTTTATCACCTTAGGTGATGAATCCTATATTGATTACTTAACTATTTCCATATAGTTCATGCTACATCCAATGACTACTGACTAGGCTACCCTTGACTAGGATAGGTTATAAGTAGTATCAAAACATAACTATCTCTATATGAGATACTTTGGTGATCTTAAGTCAAATGATCACTTATACAATCATCACAATAAGATTTTCATAGACAAACAAATAATATTCCAAATAGATTCCTTATATGGGGTCAGTTTAGTGAATTTGTTTTTTACAAGCATTCATATATAAGTATCCCTATACTCTGGTCTATAAGATCAACTAGTTTCTTCATAAGGAAGAAACATAACATGTGTTAGTCTTTCTATACTTTATTAATGTCCAATCTCAATAGAACAATAACTAAGAATAATACTTAAATGTAGTATGAATCTCATATTATAATTTCATTATAATTTTATTTACAATGTTTATTTATCTTATGGACTTTATCATATGCATTTGAATATATAAAAGATAAAGAATGTATTTAAATATTATACCATTAACCTACAATTAGCCAATTGGTTGTACGGTATAAATCGACAATTAGAAAACAAGACATGTTGTAGCTTAAGGGCCATCCTTGTATCTCACAACTCAATTTTGGTTAATGAATTATACTTTACATTTTAAAAAAACTTTATACAATTATGTTCAATTTTTAATTTTTTTAATAACTTAAAATTTAAAATTATAATGGTGCTTGATGGATTAAGAGAATGAGAGAAAAAATAATTAGACTTAGAGAAAAATAATTTTAAACTCAAATTCAAAAAGGGTTGTTAATATCACTTAGTACATAAAACTCCTCACTGTTCTTTTTTTGTCAATTCTTTTGTTTTGAGAAATTGTTAAGGGATTTATTCTAAACGAATTTATAAACTCTCTCTCTCTCTTTTAGATTTGTTCCATGAATCACTCCTTTGGAGGCATCATTTAGAAATTTACAAATAATAAGGGATGTCATCTCCATTGTCCCTTGATTTATCCAAAAAAAAAAGAGAGATCGCTTGGTTCACATAGGAGTTTGGTAATAGGAACAAAAATAAATATATTAAGAAATGAGAATAGATAAAATTATTATAATTATAGTAGTTGGTTAGGACGAAGGAATGACTACCATTATCATTGATAGTTGGTGGTTTATTGAAAATCTTGAGAAATATATTCTAACTTTAATATATTCTAATTAATTATATTAATTATTAGTATATTCTAATTAATTATATTTAATTAATTATATTGTTTACTAAAAAAGGAAAAAAATAAAAATTTGTTAAATTTTGTTTTACATCAAAATTTAATATATTATAATTAATTATATTTAATTTTAATATATTCTAGTTATTGATATTTAATTAATTATATTGTTTTTCTCAAAAAGGAAAAATAAAAAATAAGTTAAATATTTATATGAAAATTTAATATATTCTAATTAATTATATTGTTTTTCAAAAATAAAAATCAATTAAAATTTATTTTACATCAAATTTTAATTTATTATATTTAATTTTAATATATTCTAATTAAGTATATTTAATTAGTTATATTGTTTTGCTAAACAAAGGGGAAAATACAAAATTTTCAATTCTAATTAATTATATTTAATATATTCTAATTAATTAATATATTTAATTTTAATTAATTATATTTAGTATAACACAATTAATTATATTTAGAATATATTTAATTTTAATTAGTTATATTTAATATATTTTAATGACTTATATTTAATATATTCTAATTAATTATATTTAGAATGTTTTTAATTTTAATTAATTATATTTAATATATTCTACATTATTTTACTAAAAAAAGGAAGGAACATGATAAGTGTAAAATACATCGTGTTTTAGGGAATAGTTTGATATGTGTTTAGCTATTAATTAGATTATTTATTATGTGTTTAGGTTAGAATTGTGTTATTTTCTTAATTATTTGTATTTTAACTATTTTATAGGTTAGTACAAGCTTTTGAACTTAAATATTATATTTTTGCGATACCTTAATGTGTTTGCTAGTGTTTCAAAGTTAATATCGAAGAACGAAGGAGTTTCGGAGGGAACCTGAGTCATATCATAGGCCCACGATCGTGACAGAAGCACCAGAATTGGCCCAAGATCATAGTCTGCATGCCATGATCGTGACAGAGAGCTTACTAGGGACAAATGCGGGGACACTTCCAGACTCAAGTTTACCAGGGACTTTTTGGTCTTTTCAGATCCCAAAAAAGACGCTAGGTTACCTTAAATGGAAAACCCGATAAGAAGCACAAGTGGTGAGCAGAAAAGGGGGAGTATTCATTCAGCCACTTTTGGAAACCTTAAAGACAGAAAGAGGAAGAGAAAGAGAGGAGAAAGAGGAAGAAGGAAGAAGAAGAAGCGATCTCAATGTGCTTCCCTGATTAGGAGGTTTTTTGACACTACTGTCTTCCTAGATTGTCCATTCTAAGATTTTATTTCCTGTTTGTTTTAATTTTATTCATGTATAAAGTTGGGATGGATTGTATGATGATAGATGGCAGAATGATGATGATGTGCTAACGCTCCATCGGGATTTTATTTTAATTTAATGTTATCCAAGTTGATTTTGAGTTATTTGAATTGGGTATTGTGATTTGTTGCGTTTCTTGCTTAATTCAGTAATAAACTCAAAGGGTGAACAGGATAAAAATGATTGGATCAGATTAATGAGAGTTAAACGATTCAATAGAACCCATAACTAATCATATATATAATTGTACGGAGAGAGATCCCATGTGAGACTCGATAGTTTATTAGGGTGCTTTAGATATAATTAGGGGTTTGAATAGTTTGTGAATTGAGAGATTACAAATTTCATAATCTGATTAGAGTTTATAATTTAAGGTTTATTGGTTATAACTTGAGAGAGAGTAATCAACCTTAGGATCATCTAGAATTGACACCTTTTTAACACATAATCATCTAGGTTAGCATTAATGATGGGTAAAATCCCTTTTCTCATAACTTGGTAAATTCTTTGGTTGATTTCCATTGTGCTTGCTTGTTGGTCAATTATTAATTCCTTCGTGTTTAACTTCTGATTTAATTGGTTGAATTCAATTATCATGTTCACTTTCTGTGGCATTGTTTATTTTCAATTTTACAATATTTTTGGCCTTATTTTTAGGATTAGACTACTTTCCTTTCTCGTGGGATCGACATCTTTAATACTACGCTATGAACCATGCGTTTATAGAATATTAAGGGTTTATAAGGTTAAAACTTACCCTGATTAAGTTTTTGGCGCCATTGCCGAGGAGGTGTAGAATTAGTTTAATTCTTATAGTCTAAGGTGTTTCATTATCTTTTGTGATTGTGGTACTAGATCACAATTAAGGAAAAAAATTGTAGGAATATTGGCAAAAAGTTGAAAACACAATGATTTGGACATCACAAGGTAGCGATGAAGAATCTAAAAAATTAGATATCAAGAAGAGATAAAAAGATTGATAATGGAGGATATATATTATAGGGAGCAAAGGGCTCTTGTGAATTTCAATGAGACCCAATTTAATTGGCAAAATCCTCATCCTTATATGAACATATACACTTTAGGATGACAGAACCACTCAGATTTCTATTGGTTTAACAATGTAAGTACTCACATGGGACATCAAGACCTATTAAGATTTCATCAAGATGAGTCTAGTTTATGAGATTCCAAATTGGACAAAATCATGGATAAGCTAACAGACATGGAAGAGACTGGAAGGGCAATTTGGTCAAGTAGTGGAAAATCATACCTCTTCTATTCACAACCCAGAGATTCAAGCGAGACAAATTTTTCGTGAATTTTGTAAGAGAAATGTAGAAGGCTCTATAAGCTATATGGAAGTACATCAACAAGAGCAATATAAGGCTATCATACTTAGAAATAGGGAAGAGCAAGAAAAACCAGTGGGAAGTGAAACTGAACCCCATCTTGTAGAAGACTAAGAGATGAAGAAAAAAGATGAAAAAAAGAATAACCCTCCTTATTATTCCTTAGATCTTGGTATACCATGCTTGAACATCGAACAAACTTGGGTAGATGTCCATGAAGAGAACCTTATCATTGGGATTAGTGATGACCAAGTGACACTCAACATGAATGATGTATTAAAGAATCCGGAGGAGGGCGACTCATTCAAAAAAATTTATGTGCTCGAATCTTCAATGGAACGAGAGGACCAAGAGTAATTGACAACGGACATCAAGTTTGAAGAAGCTATGGAAGTCTCTGTTCAATAAGCTAAAGAAGAAGAGGAGATGATGGCGAATGAGGAAGAACCAAGAAGAGAACAACCAGGTAAATTATTGGATTCTATAGAAGATTTAGGGAGTTTTGTTATTCCATGTTTTGTTAACAATTTGCTCGAAAAAAGGACATTACCGAGCTTAATTGGTTTTCATAATTTTATCAATATTGTCCTTCTGATCATTTTGCATTTTGTAGCTTACTTACAGGCTACAAAACTAATGTTGAATGAAAAGGGTAGAAGTATGCCACTCATAATTAATCCCAGTTGAGTTTCCAATGATACAAGGTCAAGCTAATGACTATAAATTAGCAAGTCAGTAGTTAGATTTAAATTGTTGTGTTAGTTAGATATGTTTTGAATTTTAAGTAAAATTTTAATAATTTGAAATGATCTGGGATTACTAATTCTCTTACTCTCTTTAAGCAATTCCAAGATAAGACAAACAGAATTGGTCTCAACACCTCACCATCATCATCTCTATCACTGTAAGGTTTTGTTCTAACCCTTTTCTTTTAAATTTACTCTTTATTTTTGTTTTATTTTATTTTGTGTTATTTCCTTCTATGTGTGTTTGTTTGGCTCCTTGTCACATTGAGGACAATGTGTTGTTCAAGTGTGGGGAGGGTTGTGTATTTTGCTTTGAGTGTAAATTTTGCATATTATTATGATAGTGTGTTTAGGTTACATATTATGAATTGTGTGAATATATTGATGACTTAGATGGAACAAAATCAATTTAATTTTGAACATAATCTATTAGGTCATAAAGAGTCATTAGCTTGCGAAATTAGTGATATGGATTCTTTGGCTAAAATATGCAAGTTAATTAAGATTCAGTGTTAGTTTATCACCCTATAAGTTATCACATTCATTCATAATTTTAGGTCTTTTGACTAAGTAGCTTTGCTAGTAATTTTTTATAAAAACAAGTAGCTAAAGCAACAAGGTAGGCATTAATTAAAAAATGTTTGTAAATTTTAAATAAATAACTATTCTACTAGCCTTTGGCTTATGAATAGAGCTAGTAGCCAACTGAGAACGTGATATAGTCGAGTAACCAGATTGACACGCATCACAAATGTCTGCCTTCACATCAAAAGGCTATAACGATGTTTCAACCAAGCAACTTACTAAAAATATAACTCAGTCAAATAACCAAATCAATATTTATCACCATTCTTTGCTTCCGTGTAAAAAGACTAGGTCCATGTCCACAAAAAGTAACCAAAAAAAGAATGTTTTCTAAAAAAAACCTACCGAACTTATAAGCAGCTTAACTTTTGATGAAAACGTACTTAGGATTAGTTACAAAGTTTGATTTACCAAATAATTATTAATGTATGTGTACAATTGAAAGGGGTGAATAATGTTAACATTTAAAATTTAATTAATATGTATATTTAGTCCAGAGTTCCTAGACGTAGATTTTGCATGTTAATAATTTGGAACAATTTAATGATTGTGTTTAGAGTTAAATTTGTTTCATGTAGTTAAAGTCATTGCCTCATTATTGCATTGCGTGCTTTGTGCTTTTATATTATTTTTTTGTTTTCTTTGCTTGAGGACAAGCAAAAGTTTAAGTGTGGAAATGTTGATAAGTGTAAATTACATTGTATTTTAGGACATAGTTTGATATGTGTTTAGCCACTAATTCGATCATTTAGTATTTGTTTAGGTTAAAATTATGTTAGTTTGTTAATTAATTGTGTTTTATGGATTAGTACAAGCTTTTGAACTTAATATTATATTTTTGAGATATCTTGATATGTTTGCTAGCGTTTCAAGATCAATATCTAAAAACGAAGGAGTTTCGGAGGGAACACGAGCTATAACACAAACCCACGATCATGGCACAGGCCATGATAGTGACAGAAGCACTAGGATTGGCCTATGATCGTGGCCTGCATGCCACAATTGTGACAGAGAGCTCACTTGGGACAAAAGTGGGGACACTTCCAGAATTAAGTTTTCGAGAGATTATTTGAATTTTTCGGACCCCGAAAAAAACCTTTGGTTATCCTAAATAGAAAACACTAGAAGAAGAACAAGTGGTGAGCAAAAAAAGGGGAGTCTTCATTCAACCACTTTTGGAAACCCTGAAGAGAGAAAGAGGAAGATAAAGAGAGGAGGAAGAGGAAGAAGGAGGAAAGAGAAGTGGTCTTGACATGCTTCTTAGATCAAAAGGTTTTTCAATGCTGGTGTCTTCCTAGATCGTCCATTCTAAGTTTTTATTTCTTGTTTGTTTCAGTTTTATT
>JANIJH010000009.1:2449601-2462834 GCA_024520975.1 Erythroxylum areolatum | reverse complement strand
CTTCCTAGATCGTTCATTCTAAGTTTTTATTTCTTGTTTGTTTCAGTTTTATTCATGTATAAAGTTGGGATGAATTGTATGATGATAGATGGTAGAATGATGATGATATTCGAACTTTCCTTGGGGATTTTATTTTGATTTAATGTTATCCAAGTTGATTTTATATTATTTAAATTGGGTATTATGATTTGTTGCGTTTCTTGCATAATTCGGTAATAAACTGATATGGTGAATTGGATAAAAAATGATTGGATCGGATGAATGAGAGTTAAGCGATTTAATCAAACCTATAACTAATCATATCGGTAATTATGCAGAAAGAGATCCCGATAATTTGTTAGAGTGCTTTAAATCTAATTAGAATTTTAGATAATTTGTGAATTGAGAGATTAGGGGATATTTTTCATTTTTTGATGTCTTCTAAACCTATCAATCAAGCACTCTTTAAATAAAAAAGTAATGTTGCCTTGATCTATAATCCCGTGAATAAAGTTGTGTTTAACCAATTTATTTAATTTATTACGATAAAGACCTGGCCTTCCTTTCACCTAAACAATTCACGTTTCTTTATGTCAACATGACACCGATAATGTCGCCATAGCACCTACAATTCCATATTTATTACAATTTCATTGAATTTGCAGTTTGGTCCTTTAAGAATTCCCCAATTTCCATTTTCCTCTCTCTTCTTCCTTATTCCTCACTCAACGCAACATCAAGAGCCAGACTAGAGATCTATCCATCTCAGGCGGGTGCGGTCTAGTGAAACCCCCCAATCACGGTTCGCATCCCCATAAACGGACATTGAATCTACCCTTTTCTTTCCACTCTATATCTTTCACTGTGAGTATCTTTGGACTGCTATTTTTTTTGTTTGCATTACGTTTTTCTATTAATTTGTCGGTTTATCAAAATGGGTTTTCAGCATCTTGTTCTTATTTTCTGTTTATGGAAATTATTAATGCAACATTTGCATTTCCATTGGTGGGTACAAGCTGTAGGGTGTAGGTAGAGTGTGCAACAATATCTGGAGATTACATCTATGTTCGGAAGTCAAGCGATAGCGCCTAACAATAGCCCGCATTTGAGGAAGTCTAGTAGCCGACCTGTTGTTTCTGATCTTGGTAGAAAAACATACATGATCATGCTTTTACCTTTTCCGTGATGCGGGTGTCAGTGGATTGTTTTTGCTTTATTGTTTCCTTTTTGGTTTACTTTTTTAGTTATGGAGTTTAGAATGTGAATTCTAATTTAATACTTGTGGATTGTTTTGCTCAGCTGGTAGTGAATCGGGAAATGGTGTGGAGGAAGGTTTCTCGTCATCGATGGAATCTATTGACTTGAAGATTGCGAGTACACCAATAAGTACTGCCGTGATAATGATGCCATCACCAATATTTTTGTGGCGATTTAAGGTTCCTTTCTTAATGATTTGCCCGATATTTTATCTTTCACTTTGCAAATTATGTGATTTGCTTGTGATCAATGTGGATTATTCTACTTAGCTGGAAGAGGTGAGGCTTGTTCAAAATTTCTATTGCTAATAGCTTCTTTTTATTCTCTTGTCTTATTTAAAGACACTATTTGTGATACATTTCCTAAATTCTAATAGGCAGATTAGACAGTATAATATAGAATAGGCAATGTAACGATGGCGATTTTATTTCAAAAGAATGTTCCTTCATCAATCTCTTCACCTCAATTTTTTATGCCCTTGAAGATACTAAATAAGGTCCTAATCTTCCAGGTCTTGTTATTCTTCATCTGGGGTTTCATTTGCTGTAAGGTTAGCTAATATCTATCCATTTGGCAGCTCAAGTTGTTTTGTCTATCATAAACTTGATGACAAGTGTGATGTCTTGGGAAGACCACACAGTTTTCTTTGATTGACTGCAACTTATCAGCGGATTACAATTAAATGTTGCAGGTTGGCTGGGATTCCGTCATGAGAATGGATGCTGATTTGAGGGATCGTTTTCTTTATGAAGCTTTTCTGTATTACAATCCTCTTCTTCTTGTGGTTAGTACTTTGTTTACTTTTTTGACTTGATGAAACTAGATTTCTTAGTCTATACGTCCATGCTTTCCATGTACAATGAGATCATTTCCTTCTGTTTCTGATGCTGCAGACTATGACAGTTTGGCTTTGGGGAGTTAATTTATGGGTTTTCTCTCATTCTACTGTCAGTTATGCCAAAATCTTTGATCTTGACCAGAATCATCTTACCCATACAGAAATATGGAAGGTAATGTATTTTGTAGCTAATTCATTATTTCTCTTTATTGTTTACCTATTCTCTGCTATGTAAATTTTTCTTCATATTTCTGATAGTTAATATTGTCATCTCCACGGTTTTTTTTAATTCTTCATGCTGTTGTCCAATATGCTTTCGTTGAGAAATTTTTTTTTTGCAACTATTTGTAGGTTGCTACGTGGATGACTATCATTGTTCCAACTAGCATGACTTCTTATCTTTACCTTTACTCTCATGGAGAAGTATCATTGGCTGCATCCCAACCAGTGTAATAGATGCTCTTATAAGCTATGAATGATTATGATCTTTAAATGTCAATGTCTTGTTTTATATATAATCTTGAAGATTTTGTTTTCTTTGACTTGAATAATTGACAATCTTATTCAAGTTCAGAGCAAAATGCTAGGTTCTTTATTTGCAAAATGTAGATATATTGATGCCTTGTAGTAATTTATGTTCCTTTTTCACTTTTCATTTTTTCTAGCTCTAGAAATGGAATGCGAGAGTTTATTGTTCCTTCGTTTGATAGTCGATGCCATCCTCCTCAATTGTTTATTAGTTGAATATATGTGGAACAAGCTACACCACGAAGGAGACATGTTGAAAAGCTTTATGTCTCCCTGCAGTTATTTTTGAAAGGAGATGGATTGTAAATTTGTATGCTGCGACGCATTTATCCTATATAAAATATCATGGATATGTTTTATTAACTGATACATATTGCTAAGTTTTGCCTTGAATTGCAAGACACTGTATCCCCTCTCTTTTAAATCGAAGGAACAAAATGGTTTCTGAAGATTTGAGAGTCAGATGGTTGGTGGGATAGGATCGATGAAATTATTAATTTCAACACACAAAAAGGAAGAATCATTGACAAGTTTTAACAGTTTAATTGAAGACTGAAACAATAACAGATGGGTGTTAATATCCTACAAAATACATATTTGAATATGGAAAGATTTGTTTCTAAATACTATGTTGATATCATTGTAATAACATAATAGCTGCACTTTGATAGATTTCATGCTTTTTTGTTACTGCCATGATGTTGGAACTTGTTTTAATAAGTTTCCTTTGTTACAGGTTCTCTTATACATTGGTATTATGATGGTGTTAATATTTCCATTTGATATCTTTTTTTTGCCTTCCCGCTACTACCTTTTGAGAACTCTTTGGCGGATAGTTGTCCCTCTACAGGTAAGTTTATAAAATTCTTAGCAAATGTTATTTGCCTGCAAATTTCTGCAAGTTTTTGACCATTTTAATCCTTCAAGAGGATTATTAATACATTAGTAAAGAATTTAATATTGTATTTTCTAATGAACTTGGTAGGTGTTTTCATGTTAAGGAATCATAACTCTTGCTAAGCGTTTTTTGATAAGTAGAACCCATCGTATTGTGGATGTTAGTCAGGTGCCATAAACATTAGTTTACTGCAAAGATAAGAGAAATGTGGTTTCTTTTACTCAAAATGGTTATGTCTGTAAAGAGTTATTGCAACAATCAACTCCATGTTTGAAACAAAAGACTATTGATAATGCTGTGAATAGGGTAGCTCTAATCTGCTTAAATTATTATTTGCTGGACTTGATTGCTCAATCCCCCAAGATTTCTGTAGCAAATAAAGTATGAATATGCCATTAATATCGACTTAATAGACGCTGTAAAAGACGTAAAGATTGAGTATTGAACACAACATTCTTAGGAGGAGCTTGGTACCATAGTAAATGACAATTACATGATTGCTGAGATCTATTTGATGCAACTCATTGTGTTCTGTATCTTATCTGTATTTTTATTCTTGTCACAGGCAATTACTTTTTCTGACTTCTTTGTAGCTGATATTTTGACTTCCATGGCAAAGGTATCTCATTTGTCTACTTTTAGTCATTAAGTTTTGAGACCATGTTTGCTGTTTGGCATAACTGAGACGTGACAGTGGATCAATCAGGTTATTTTGACCTTGTGACCATCCATGACATCATTACTTTTGTTAAAATGGTCTTTCTATCAAACTATGGGATGACTTCACAATTTGTAGATGACTTCAGGTCTTGTTGGTTTGTTCAGTTCTAGAATGTGAGACTTAATGATTTTGGTTCAAGTGGTTAAATTGCTAAACTCACCATGCATCTGAAGTCTGCTCAGTTTCATAGTTCATAAGTGTTGGAGAATAGTCCACACAATATTACATGTTTATGGAGACCATCATGATTTCTTTTGTTACTTGTATAACTTCACCTGCTTTCAAATTAGAGACATGCTTATCAGTTCTTTGAATTGTTGAGGCTTTCTTTTGTTTCTTGTATTTTCGTTTGCAACCTTTATATATATATATATATATATCATAAAAGATTTAGAGTGCATGACTACTAATAGAAATAATAAAACCTATTCCCTGTGAGAAAAATTCTTTTACCATTGTTTTGCTGTACATATCTCTGCTATACTTTCTTTACCTAAGAAGTTTTACTTTTCTATAGGTTTTCTCAGATTTGGAACGTTCAGTATGCCGGATGTTGCATCGCCAGGTTAATCTCATCTTGTAATGCTTACTTGCCAGTGGATTTGCTTCATAATTGATGTTAGGCGCCTTGATCCCAACTTGAAACTCTGTTCTGCTTCATGCAAAAAAAAGATGTGCCATAGGCTCATTTTGATTTACTATTGCTCAGTGTCATATTGAATGTAAAGGAACTAAATGCAATGATAACCCTAGTTGAGACGAGTATGAATACAGTTTTTGTTTAGTAGCCTTTTGTGACGAACTTTCTTGCTTCACTGTAATCATGCTGAGTAATTATCACTTGGTGTGTGTCTCTCGTGTTACTTACATCCGTTCAAGTACTGCAGGTTGCCACAATTGCATGGTTTGAAGCTGATTCTGTGTGTGGCAGTCACAGTGTTGCAATCCCTCTTGTTCTTGTTTTGCCCTATGTTTTTCGACTTTTCCAATGTCTTCGACAATACAAGGATACAAGGGAGAAAACTGCTCTTTTTAATGGTATGACCACTTTGACAATTTGTTTTGCGTTCTTTCTTCTTTTGTTTGTATTCTGACTTTCTCACCTCTCATTCCCTTTAACCTTTTGGGAAACACTGCAACTGCTTGTCAAATATCTTGAAAGCAAATTGTTATCTTATTGCATCATAGGGTTGTAACTGAAAATAGCTGCTGGGACCTGATCCTACTTTGGGATGAAGTGCTCTTGGTTAGAACAGAAGCCAGCTTAAAGCGACAATTGTTTAAGATTTATTTTGGAAATTACAATGGTTTAAGAATTTTAGATCAGCATAATTAGTTTCCACAGAACTTCGTCATATCAAGTTAGTTTCTTCTTGGTATTGAGAAATGTTGAGGGAATTAGAGTGGGTTGATGTGAGATACATTAAATTCGTATCATTTTATTAAAGTGCCCAAATTCTTTTTGTTCTTGATAGATGAGTTGAAATTGATGCTAGTCTTTAGAATGTTTAGGTCTTCTGTCTAAGTCTGATGTAGGGAGTCCTATATCTTCATGATGATTTCAGGTAAATCACAATTTCTAAGCATATCTTGTTTTTTCACAATATTTAGCTCCTTACTGATTCCTTTTGTTTACTAATTTCTTCCTCCGTGACCTTGGAATATTGATACCATACAATCATGTCATTATTGTTGATGTCCACTTAGGCTTATGAGATTACGAGGCTATTTTTACCCTAATAATGACGCAAGTTTTGTGACACAAGTTGCTTATGGTTTCAGCTTTAAAATATTCGACCGCAGTGCCAGTGATTTTTCTTTCAGCCCTTAAATATCATGTCTTCCCTGATAGGTGGACAAGCTTCTATAGGCCTCTTTGGCTTCTGTCAAGTGTTTCGAACTCACTTTATTCATTCTACTGGGATGTGACTAGAGATTGGGACTTGAGGTATATCAATTTCTTTTCTACTGTCTCGCAAAAATAACATGATGACTATATCGTAGATGATGATGCACATTTACATATTAAAAAGTTGGATTTTCTGAAGTTATACAACTTGATACGTTGAATAGAACAGGTTGACTTCGATAAAGAATGTTCTTGTCCTGCTGAGAATTTTAATCAGATGGTTGCTGACTTTCTGGAATTATACATTTTCTTTTCCATAGCTATCAATATGCATTTACATTATTGTGCAGTTTTAATTTACTTGGTAACGGTTTACACTGTTTATAATGTTCATTTTAAGCATTGTTGAAGCCCTTCTTCACAACTTCAACAACAATTGCTGATGAGCCTGCTAAATAACCAGTTTTTAATTCTTTTAATTCTTTTTCAGTGGCTTCACTCGGATTTTCAAATTTAACAGGCCAAGTCTCTTTTCGTACTTATTATATGGGAGGAAATGGGTAAGAATTGATATCCTGTGGACTATTCACTTTCGACTTGCCTACAGTTATTTTACATAGATAATTGAGGCAGCTAAGCTTAGTGAAAACAGTTAATGCTCTTCAAACAATCCTTTTCAACCTAATAACCTCATTCTTCTACTGATGGACCTACTTTCTAGAATGGCCTTTTACATTTAGTTCCAAATCCTTAGTATAACAACTTTTGCCAAGCATCTGGACTGACTTTGTAAGATCTACATCTCTTTTGATTACTATGATCAATGGCTGCACACTTGACATTTCATGATAGTAACTGTAAATTTGGAACTGCAGGTGTACTTTTGGGTGATAGGAAGCAATCTAATTCTGCGATGCACGTGGACATACAAGTTGTCAGCTCATCTCCGCCATAATTACCTTACTGTGTTCACCATCGCTGCCTTGGAGATATTCCGACGCTTCCAGTGGGTATTTTTCCGTGTTGAAAAAGAATGGAATAAAATGACATCCAAGGGAAATATCCAGCATCAGATGAACGAAGTCACAACTGAGGAAGACAAGTTACTTGATTCTAGCGGCCATACTGTATAGAAGAAATCTATGCTTATACATTGTGAGGTTTGACTGGGAATACAAACAGTGTCCCTCGTTTTTCTTCTTTTTGGTGGAAAAGGGTCAATCCTTTCCATCTTTGCTTATCATCATTTTTCACTTTTTCGCACTGTATATAGAAAGAATAGATTGATCTATGATTCCTAATGTATCATAGATGTACACCCATTGATGGTTTGGAAAGTATTTTTGTGTATGTCATTTTGATGTACAATTGGAGCCAAGAGCCGAAGCTTTTGTTATGTTAAACTCTTTTGTCCCCATTAGGATATGTACTTGTATGAAATTGATTAGCTTTCCAAAACTTGTACCATTATTTTCTTTTCTTTTTTCCTTTTGTTTTTGCAAGAAGACCTGAGACCAATTACACAGGAGAATCATATTTCGTTGGGCAATACTGAATCTGCAAAAGGACAGGGAAATTTTAATGCAAATTAGTTCCGAAAACTATTTATAATGAAAGAAGAATAATTATGATGATTCATTAGGAGTTGGATTATTTTGTGATTCAATTAATTTAAGTAAATAGATATAAGCATTAAAAACTAACTCAATTTTAACTTAGATGCAATATTTTGAAAATGGATGCTTAATTTGTATAATAAAACTTTTTTTATATAATTTAGGAATGAGTTAAAAGTGGATTCTTATATAAAAATTTTAGTATCTCACCAAAAAATATATATAAATAAAGTGAGCAAAAATAAATTTATTATGTTGACTTTAGCCTAAGTGACAAGGTTTAAATTTAAAAAGTGGTTCTAGTAGCTATTTGAATTAGTAACGTAATTGAGAAATTTATAGTATTCATGACAAGAAATTTACTTTTGTATCAAAAGTTTAGGAGACTTTTTAAACAAGACTTTAATGCTTATTCCTTAACTTTTTATTTATTTATTTTGTCAATTTAGGCTATTAAAATGATTGAAATTGGAAGCTTATAATTCATTTATTTCTATTTATATATTAGGCTGAAATATGTGAATTGAGTTGATGTTTCAAGGATTCTTAGACTGAATCAAATTAATTTATGAATTAGTGTAAGTATCTAAATAGTTAACTAGTTGGTGAATAATGTAATTAAGTAGATTATGAATAGTCTTAATTACTTGGATTGCTTTACTAGATTTTCCCTAGAATTACTACCTATTTAAGTTAAGAGTAATTGAAATTAGTTTGCTTATGGATAAATAAAAGCTTAAGTATAGAGATATTTGATGTGTACGAAATATGCACATATTTTCTTAAGTATTTTTATTAGTTTTGATGTTAACTTACCTTGTTTTACTTATTTTTTATTTGTTTTTCAGAATTGTTATATCTTCGGGATGAGATTAAATAAGAGTTGGAGGATATTTCGAGGAAAAAATGAAGAAAATTACAATTTTTAAAGGAACACAATTTTGACTATATTCATATCCAGCTTATATCCTACATGGATCAAATGCATGAAGAGACATAACATAAAACACAATTTGAGAAGAGACTTTGTGGCATTAAAGAAAATTTAGAGAACAACATGGCTTAAGTCACAGTTGGGCTAGAGACCAATGTTAGTCATAAGAGGAAATAGAAGGATTCATGGTCAGGGGGTACAGTTGTGCCAAAGACCATATCTCTCCCCCGGAGGAAAAAAGAGGATCCAAGATCACATTTTTCTATTTCCTTGGGGCTACCAACTCTTTGTTCTACATTCTGTAGTCGATTTCTTCACTCTGAAGTTTCGATTTTTTGGTTCTCCCCATCCTTTAAGTAAGATTTTTTCTACCTATAACCTGAATTTTTTTTCCAGTTTTTTAGATTTATTTTTTCCCTTTAAATCCATACTCCATTTTTTCTGCCACATCATGTCAACAATCTCTAGTAACTCTAGTACATCCTGTCCACCAATCGACTAGCTAGCTGTCACCTCTGCTCCGAGCAGTTTGGATGTTGCTACACTACCATCCTTGCAGTGGTAAGGTTTAATGGTTAGAATTTTTTAGAATGGGCTTAGTCTGTCAACCTAGCCTTGGATGGTAGAGGAAAACTTGGATTTTTGACTAGAGAGGAGCCAAAACCAGCAACAGCTGACCCTACATTCTGGCACTGGCATTCTGAGAATTCTCTAATTATAGGATGGTTGCTAAATTCCATGGAAGAACTGATTCATCATCCATTCATGTACATGGATGCAAAAGAAATTTAGGATGCTATTAGAGAGACATACTCTAATCTTGGGAATTCCTCTCAAATTTTGGAATTAAAAAAGAAACTATGGCTAACTAAATAAGGCGATAGAGATGTCACAACTTATTTCAATGAAATGCTCTCTGTTTGGCAAGAATTGGATTTGTGTTATGATGATGCATGGGAGAACCCCAACAATCTTGCAAGGGCAAAAAACAAAGAGAGGAAGATGATCGTGTCTTCATGTTTCTCGTTTGAGTCAATCACAGCTTTGATGAAATCAAGGGCCGACTTCTTGACCGCCAACCTTTATCTTCAATACGAGCTATGTTTTCTGAACTACGCTAAGAGGAAACCCAAAAACATGTGATGAATGAACCTGTCCACTTAATGCAAAATGGAGACAATATGGCGCTGGTTTCCAAGGGTGTTGATATGGTAGTGATAAGAAAAAATCGTTTTTTTTTGTGATTTTTGTGGTAAGTCGTGGCATACAAAGGATAAGTGTTGGAAGCTCCATAAAAAGCTGCCTTAAAACAAAGAAAAGGGGACGAGAAAGCTACTGCAGCTGTGGTTGAAACTTCTCGGGAGCAAACTACTTCTTTAGACTCGGTGCCCTTCACCAAGGTTCAACTCGAACACTGGTATACGCTTTTTAACTCTCCAAACTTTTCTTTTAACAATTCAATTGTAGCTGTGGCTAAAACTTCTCAGGAGCAGACTGCTTCTGACTCGATGCCTTTTACCAAAGATCAACTCCAACACTTATATAGGCTTTTTAACTCTCTAAATTTTTTGTCTTAACTCCTCTTCCTCTTGTGCTTCATCCTAGCAAGCCATTTCTTCTTCCTTTGTGTATTCAAATCAATCTTTTGGTCCTTGGGTTATAGATTCTGGGGCTACTGATCACATGACATATTGCTCTCAATTCTTTTCTTCTTATAACCCCACTGCAGGAAATAAAAAATTCAAAATTACAAATGGCACATTTGCTGCCATTACCGACAGTGGAACTATCAAAATTTCAGCCAAAATTATCCTTCATGTTCCTAAATTATCCTGCAATTTTTGTCCATTACTAAGCTCACTTGTGACCTTAACTGTCAAGCTAATTTCTCCTTTTCTATGTGTTTTTTCTAAGACCTGGCTTTGGGGATGATGATTGGCAGTGCTAAGGAATGTGGAGGGTTGTATTACTTTGAAGATGGATTGCATTTAGGTCTGGCCGTACAAAATTCTTATCACAAGTTAGAGTATATGTCTAGTGATCAAGATGATTTGTTATGGCATTTTCATTTGGCACATCCTAGTTTTTTCTATTTGAAACATTTACTTCCTAAGTTATTTATTATTAAAGATCCATTTTTGTTGCAATGTGAAGCATGTGCTTTAGCAAAACATCACAAATCTTTTTGTCGCTCTTGGCCTTACATTTCATCTAAGCCATTTTAACTCATCGTTAGTGATATTTAGGGTCCATCACAGATTCCCACCTTTTTTTGGCAAAAGATGGTTTGTTTCTTTCATTGATGATCACACACGACTCATTTGGAATTTTTGATGAAAAAAAAACATGAAGTTATTGATATTTTAAAAAAATTTCGCTTCATGGTTCAAAATCAATTTAATGCAAATATGTAAATTTTTAGGAGTGATAATGGCAGGGAATATTTTTTCAAAGTTTTGACATAATTTTTTTCCTAAAAAAGGGATTATACAACAAAGTTCTTGTGCTGACATACCATAACAAAACGGTGCAGCGGAAAGTAAAAATAGACATTTACTTACATCACAAGAGCATTGTTGCTTTCAAATAATGTGCCCAAAACTTTTTGGGGTGACGCTCTTTTAACTATTGTTTCCTTAATTAATCGTACACCCTCTAAAATCTAGCAATTTGAAACTCCTATGCAAAAGTTTCGTGAACATAACCTGGATCTTAGATGTTTTTTGGATTTACCCTTCCAGATATTTGTTTGCACTGTTTTTGTCTCCAATCAAGACAAAAATAAGACAAAACTTGATCCTAAAGCAAGAAAGTGTCTTTTTAGGATATTCAGCCTTTCAAAGAGGCTACAAATGTTTTGATCCAATTTAAAAAAATATTTTGTAACTATGGACATCATTTTTTTTGAAAAAAAATCTTTTTTCTCTCTTCCTATTTACGGGGAGTATTCAGTTAGGGGAAGTCAGGAAGATTTGGTGATAAGTATGGCTGATTTGGATTTTTTAAATGTGAATTTTCAATCTGTAGGAAATCATTTTCAGAATCTCAACCACAATTTGAAAGAGGAAAACAATTTGGAAAAGGAAAATAATCAAAGCAATGATTTAAATTTAAGCACAAATAATTTGGATAATGAATCTTTCATAACTAGAAACCTTGATGCTACATAACAAACTCCAAAATATGACAAGAAATTTGGTCAAATGTACTCTAGGAAGCACCTATCAAAAGCAATACAACCAGCCATGCCTATGGATAGCCCAAAAAAGCCCAACGGTCAGGTACAATTTCATTTGATCCTATTCCATTAAATCTTGAGTCTAATATTGATCTTCCTATGTCTAATATATATTTACTCGTGGCTCTTAGAAAAGGAGTTAGGAAATGCACTTTCAAATATCCTATGTCTAACTCTGTCTCTCTTCAAAACTTGTCTTCTTTTTTTGCTTGTCTTATCTCACATCTTAATCATGCGGAAATCCCAAAGTCTATACAAATAGCTTTACAGGTTCTTGAATGGAAGGCAACAGTTTTGGAGGAAATGAATGCTCTTAAGAAGAATCAGACATAGTTAAAAGTAGCTCTTCTGGTTGGAAAGTTGGTAGGATGCAAATGGGTGTTCACAGTCAAGTATAATTCTGATGGAATACTCGAGAGATACAAGGCAAGATTGGCATCAAAAGGTTTCACTTAGACTTATGGCATAGATTACATTGAAACATTTGCTCCAGTGGCAAAACTCAATACAATGAGGATTCTATTATCTGTTGCAGTGAACCTAGATTGGCCTTTACACCAACTAGATGTGAATAATGCTTTCCTGAATGGAAAACTTGAAGAAGAAGTGATTATGGAACTCCTTACGGCTTTGAGGCTAAGTTTGGATCCCAACTATGCCTATTAAAAAAGGCAGTATACGGTTTGAAGCAATCACCTCGGGCTTGGTTTGAAAGATTTACAAGTTCAGTGAAACAACAAGGGTATTCTTAAGGTTAAACTGATCACACCTTATTCTTTAAAAGGAAGGAAAGTGGGATTATGACTATTTTGTTGGTGTATGTGGATGACATCATTGTCACAAGTGATGATCAAGAAGAAATCAACAACTTGAAGGCTAGTCTGGTAAGAACATTTGAGATCAAAGACTTGGGACCACTGAACTATTTCTTAGGAATGGAAGTTAAAAGAACAAAGAAGGGGATCGTGGTAAGCCAACAAAAATATATACTAGACCTACTTTTTGATACAGGTATGACAAGTTGTAAGCTAGCTAACATGCCTGTAGATCCTAATGAAAAACTTAGTGACCCAGTTGATGTTAGCAAATATCAGAGATTGGTTGGGAAGTTAATCTGTTTGTTTCATACGAGACCAGATATTGCTTTCGCTGTCAGTTTGATCAACCGATTTATACACTCTCCTAAGAAGGTTCATTTAGAAGCAGCTTACCGCATTCTGAATGTAGCACCCCACTCCCGCAAGACCCGAATCCGACATCGATGGTGATATCCGAGTCCGTACCCCGCAAGGGTGGTGTGCTAAAGCACTCAATCAATCAAAATTTGGTATATATATATATATTTTTTACAAACACACATGCGGAAGTCAATAAT
>JANIJH010000009.1:2429655-2449501 GCA_024520975.1 Erythroxylum areolatum | reverse complement strand
TGGTTTTATTTATTGCGATGCCATGTGGATTTTAGTGGGTTTGTTCGGTAGTGCACCTTCATCGTGGGTTACGTGTCGGAGCGACCGACAGGCGTCCCGATGTGTACCCTACGGTGAGGGGGCGCTACATCTTTTCCTTGAAATTAAGAAACTAGTGTTTAGTTCTTTAGAGATTCGACTTGGTTCCATAACTACAAAAAAAGTTTGAAGAATTAGAATTATTTTGGGAGCTTCGAAAACCTGACCAAAATTTATCACCATTATTGGGGAACTACTCTAATTTTTTTAGTTTATTTGCCTTTTTATTTTACAGTTACTGCTAACCTTTTGTCTTGTATGACTCATGCTTCTCAGAAAGGTAAATTGCAATATAATCTAGAAATTCATAAGACAACGCATCATTTGAGAAAAGAGACTAAGCAAAGAAACGGTTATTCACCTTCAGACTTGAAAGTTAGATTAGAACTAACAATTGGTGATGAAGACTTTAATTTTCAAGAAGCAGACAAAAAGATGGCAAATCTTAACCCCAAAATATTGAGGGAGTTAGCAGCTCCAAATTTGAATCAACATCCTTTATACATTCAATTTCCAGATGTTGAGGTAGATTTCGATTTGAAATTTGGTTTGATTAACTTGTTGTCTATTTTTGGTGGTCTTATAGGTGAAGATTCACATGAACACCAGAAAGAATTTCATGTTGTTTGTTCTGGAATGAAACCAAAATGGGTGACAGAAGAACAAATTAATCTCAGGGCCTTTTCATTCTCATTGAAAGATAAGGTAAAGGATTAGCTATATTAACTTCCACGTGACTCAGTAACAATATGGAACGAGATTAAAAGAATGTTTCTAGAGAAGTTCTTTCTTGCATCAAGAGCAAAGAATATCAAAAAGGAGATATGTGAAATAAGCAAATTACAGGAGAAACATTATATGGATATCAGGAAACGTTTAAGGAGTTATATGCTAGCTTCCCACATCATCAAATTCTTGATCAACTTCTGATTCAGTACTTTTATGAAGGATTATTGACAATCAATCAAAGTATGGTTGATGCAGCTAGTGGAGGAGCTTTGGTACACAAAACACCTACATTGGCCAGATAATTGATAGTAATAATGGCTGAAAATTCTAAACAATTTGGGATAATGATGGATGGACTTGTTGAGCTTGTGAATGAGCTAAGTAACATGCACCTTGAGGATAAAATTTTAGATTTTACTGCTCTAGTTTGTCAATTGGATGTAGGTCAATTGCAATTGGCAAGAGTGTGTGAAATATGTTCATTTCCTAGACATCCTACTGATGTGTGCCTTACATTGCAACAAGACTCTCTTCTAAAAACTAATGCGATAGGGGGATTTCCTAGCCAATCTCAACGAAAATGTGCCCCATATTCCAATCACAACAATGTAAGATGAAGGGATCATTCAAACTTGAACTATGGAAATCATGGAGGGTAACAAAGACATCAACGTCACAAGTTTAATAGACAACCATAAGTCTCTATATATGCCCAACCTCAATCTTCAAATTAAGGTATATCTTTAGATGAAATTATTAAGGTATTTGCTACTAACACTCAACAATTTCAAAAGGAAACAAGGGCAATCCTTCAAAACTTAGGAAATCAAACTCTCAATTAGTCACCTCAGTAAGTAAACTGGAAACGCAAGCATCAGGAAAGTTACCCTCCTAAATAGTGGTGAATCCTAACGAGGACATGAGTGCAATGACTTTGAGAACTGATAAGGAAATTTAATTTGGAACATCTTTACCAATGGAGGTAGAAAAGCACGATGATGAACAAAAGAAGGATGAACTTCCAACTCAAGAATCAATAAAGGTAAAAAATGATTCATTTTCATCAATATCAATTAATGCATATTTACCTCATTTTCCTAGCAGGTTGACTAAATCAAAAGATAATGAATATGAAAGAGAGATCTTAGAAACTTTCAAAAAGGTGGAAATCAATATACAACTTTTTGAAGTCATCAAGCAAATTTTGAAATATGCTAAATTCTTGAAGGAGTTATGCACAAATAAAAGAGCTCTAAAGGAAAATGAGATAATATTTTTGGGTAAGAATGTATCAACTGTGATAAATAGGACATTACCAAAAAATGCAAAGATTCAAGTATGTTTACACTTTCATGTGTTATTGGTAATAAGAAAATTAAGCGTGCCATGCTAAACTTAGATGCATCTATTAATGCCATGCCATACTCAATTTATCAAGCTTTAAATATGAATTCTTTGAAAGAAACTAATGTGATTGTTTAACTAGATAATCATTCACATGTATGTCCTATTGGTGTTATAAAAGATATTTTAGTCCAAGTTAATAGTTTGGTATTTTCAGTAAATTTTTACATCTTAAAAATGGATGGAGATAGTGATGAACATTCATCTTCAATATTTTTGGGTAAGTCATTTATGAAGACAGCTAAGACAATAATCGAAGTACACATGGGCACTATTTCCATAGAGTTTGACGGAGATATAGTAAAATTCAATATTTCTGAAACAATGAAGTATCCGAATGATTTTCAATCCATTTATCATATGGATATTATGGATTCATGCATGCAGGATATGTTTAAAGAAGAAAGTGTTGAAGATGAGTTGGAAAGGCTAAATTAGAAGTGAATGATTTTATTTTGTTTTTGTTTTTTATTTAATGCATTTGTTTGTTTTTGAAACATTTATTTATTGGCTTAAGGGAAAAAGGAGTCTTAAAATTTTAGACAACTAAATCTCATAAGCCAAGATGTCGCCTTATATGATTTAGTGTTCTGAAAAAAAAACTAAAACTAAAACTTAAATTTATTTAAATTTGTTTAACAATTTTTTAATTTTATTATTTAAAAAACACTCACATAACCCTATTCTACGTGTTTCTTCTTTGTAGACAAATTAGAAGCATCATAGCACCTCCTTACAAGAAGACAACAACAACAACATCCACCTTTCCTAATTCAAGAAAACCCAAACGCAATACCCTTTCACCCACACATAGAACATCCACACAAACTAGCTATCACACCCACTCACACAAACTACCAATGCAGAGCAACCTCCCCTTTTCAAAATCACCACCAATATAGCACCCTCACAATAATGCCCTACCCATAACCAGTGCACATCCAAAACACACAACAACCACCTCACACGTCCACAACAACTCAACCCGCATTAGACAACCCTGCACCATAGCAACCTCCGCGGCCAATCTCATATCGTTTTGAGTGTTACAGTCATGCACACCCCTCACAACAACTCTTTGGTTTTCATTCCACACATAACATACAAGTCGCACCCCATCAAAATTTTTTACTATTTTTAATTACTTATTTCTTTTCCTTAGTATTAATTACTTTTAGTTGCTCTTTCCTTTAGTTTAATTTTAATTATTATTAAGTTGATAATATATTTCCAAGTAATTTTTTTTATCTTGTTTAGTGTAATGGGGCGTTCTAAAGTTAACACCAAGCATGCAACAAACGAAAAAGCTGCTGTAGACTCTAAAATCAGTACCAAAAAAAAGTGTGTGAGGATAACGTTCAGATAACCACAATTTAGGGTAGTCCTCTATTCTTTATTTGCTTTGATTATTTTATGTGAGTATATTTTGCATACATTAGGGACAATGTATGATTTAGGCATGGGGGAGCGATGTTTTCATTACGATGAACTTTGTGATTTGTGCTTAGACTCACGATATGTTGATTCATATATTAATTATTTCTCATAATAACTTCATAATTTTCTTATTGTTGTTTATGAATAATTCTTATGTTAGGATGCACTTTCATTTAAGATCTAATTCATGAGAGGATAAGCATGATTAGTGTTTTCATTAAATTTTTTTCAAGTATTTGATTGATTTTGTTAAATGAAAAGTGTGTAAGACATGATGCAATTTTTTGACACCTACGTGAGCTTTGAGCCTAAGAGCAATCATCACATATATGCTCATATATAACTTTTTGATGTATGTTATCAAACATAACTTGCTTATGCTGGAACTTACTTTCGAATACTTGTTGAGACTAAATTTTTGATGAATTTGTACAAAAGGATGATGAGGCCATTTAGGATAACCATTTTTTTTTACCTAAACAAACCTACCTCACTTTTTATCCTTAGAACCAATTTGAAACTTAACCTTTCTTTCTTGCAAACCTTGATACAAGCCAAATTTACCCTATTTGTTGTTGATATCCTTAACAATTTGGAACCCCCTAAATTGAAGGAATTGTATCGAGCTTATCTGCGTAGGATTTTGACTATTTCTATGAAAAGTTAATTAGATGATTCAAGTTGCATCGTTTTGATTTTGTATAGAATGGAGTAGAAGTATTAAAAACAACAACAAAATTTCCTCTTTGATATTTTTGTTCAAAAAAAAGGAGAAGAAAAAAAGTGAAAAAGAAAAAAAAGGAAGAGAAAATGTAACATCCCACTACCATAGGGTATATACCTATACATCCAGAGGACATTCAAGTACATTTTCTATGACAATGGTATGTTAGAGCAAACATATTCTCTTAAATGGCATCATAAAGAATATACAATACTTAACACCTCAACACTTCATTTCATTCGTTGACAAAAGTTTACATTGTAGTCATTGAAACAAGTATTTACATTACCAAACTTGAGAAAGTTTACAATCCCTTATACAAAAGTTCGATATGACAAAGAAACTACAAAAAACAATCTATAACTCCTCTTATGTCAACTAATAGACTTTTGAGTCATATCTTAATCCAAAGTGTTCCTCCAGAAAAGCTTAGGAACTAGGTCTCCTATTTCGTACCTAAAAAGCCACATTGCAAATTTTGATGAGTTTTGCAAACTTAATGAATGAACCATCATTGATAATCTCACTCAGGTCAAATACACAAATATCATACAACCAACCATTTTCACAAACATTCTTTCAGAACATGTATAACCCAATCAATCATATTATCATAGCATATCACTTTATCATCACAATTTCAGAAAAGATTTCATAATCATATATTTCATAATCATAAATATATAAATGCAGATATAGAAGCATATGAGACTCCAGATTCATTATTATTTGTTGTGATCGAGCGCCTTTTAGATACAGATACAAATACTGGCCCATTGGGCTCAGTCAGATACAGAAATCATGGAGCAAAGTTCTATGTGTAGAATTCTGAGCTTAAAGCTCTTTCAGACTGGCTACTCTGATCACAACACCTTTATCTGAATATGCATTTTATGAAATGTATCGAATAACAGAATATGGCATGAATAGCATTCACTTATGATGCACAGACAAAATCTCATATTCATTGGACCTAAGTCTGGCATTCAACTTTCATTGAGTCTACATATATCATTCAAAATTTAGATGCAAGTAGAACACTTCCAATACATTCCCGAATATCAAACTCCTCAGACCATTAAAGTCCAAAATTCACAAAAAAAATCACAAACAGTTCAATAATTGGAAATTAAACAGAATAAATCAATCCCAGGAAGATCATCTAAGTTGACTCACAGTATGCTCCAATTTATGCTATTGCTTGGATTGTCTGGTAATACCTGAATGATGTCTGACTTGAGCATCTAAAATTATACAATTCACACATAATTCACATTATGAGTCGATTAATCAAATACTTATTCATTTGTGCACATATATACATATGGCATGCTTAATGCATGCCCAATGACTATTCTGGGTATGTTTCCTTTATTCACATCTCATGATCATTCATACTTCAAAACTCATATATGTTTTATTTCAACTTAGGTTTACACCTTAATAATACAAATTTATTCTAAGTTCATCACTCAATCATGCACTAAGGTTCATAGCTCAATACACTTAATTATTATAACATCATCAATCAATCATTATCAATCCTTTCCTAGTGAATTCAGATGAAAATGAAATTTTTTATAGAGTAAGGGCAATGTGTGAAGAGCTTGTGCCTCAAATTTCAAGTCAATTGGAAGTCCTAGAAGAAGTTATGGTCAAAAGAGTTAAGGGTGTCAAAAGTTGCCACACTGTTGCGCACTTTCACTATCACGATCGTGCACTTCCTGATGCTTCCTCTCTGTCACGATCGTGAAACTCCCTAGTGTCCCCTTTCTGTCACAATCGTTCTTATGCATGATCGTGTACTACCTCTTATTCAAGCTTCATTCCAACTTTTTTCAAAACAAATTTTCAGGTCAATTTTACATGGCCATTTTGACAAGGAAAAAGAAGTATTTAGGCAATAAATTCTTACAAAAAAATGTTCCCGTATGTCGTAAGTTTCTAATGACACCAATTTCATGTGGTTTGGTTTAGTATTATGCAAGTTATACCTAAAATACTACAGATTGTTCCCAAACTGGGATAGAATCTAAAAACTCAACTTCAAGCCAAATTTCGAAACTCTTAGAGACAAAATTCAAATTTGATTCCTTTATGAAAAAAAATAGCCATATATCTCTAATTTAATGTAAACATAAAATCATCTCATTTGTATATCCACAAATCAAGATATGGCTAAAATACAGATGCATGTTCAGTGAAAACACTACAACCAACATATTCTAGCAATTCTTCTTTCACTTTTCCAGACTTTTTTTTACACTTTATACCTTTATAGTTCATCAATTATACCTCTATTAGGCCTGAATCATACTCGAATTCCTCATCAATAAGCTCTCCTATTCTAGTTCAAAATTATTCGATTGATAGCTCACATCCCATTGTCTTTCAAGCATTAAAAATCAAACCAGAAACTATTATATGCATTTAATTCCAATCCAAACATGATTGTTATATCATTTGACATGCCATGAAACTCAGATCATTACTTACCTATTAGGCTAACAATTAAGCTCAAAACTCCAGATTATACTAGCCCTCAAAGCAGGCAAATTCATCACAAACTTAAGGTGAAGATGAGCTAGTTTTCTTGGCAATTTGGTGAAGGATATACATATGGTTTTAGTGTTGAAACTTAGCTAGGGTTCAAACAAAATTACAGAGAAAAAGCTAGAGTAATTTCGGTGAAGGAAACAAGAAAGGAAGCAAAAACTTATGTGTTGAAATTTGCCACATCAATAAGCTAGCTAGGTGTCATTAACTTACGAAAACATATATCTTAAAGTGTGCTAGCCATTTGTTCAACAAATATGTTGCCACTAATCCACTCATTATGTTGCCATTTGTTACCCTTTAATCAGTCCACATGTCTCATTATAATTAGTCCATTTGTCAATTAATTACTAGTCTATTTTTCACTCATTTAACTATGCCAAATATTACTCAATTTTAGGTTTAATCATCGTAATTTCTTTATATCAATTTTTCTTACCACTTGGCATTTTTTTCTTTCTAGACCAAACGTATATTTAATCCATTAATCTCTCAATCAATAATATTTAATTCTCAATTTATTAATTAAAATCTGAACATACCATAATTCAAGACATACCACACTTAACTTCTTTTATAACCCGGAATAAGTCAATTGAGTGCATATGCTATCTTTATAATGTGTTTAAATATAAATTCGTGTATGAATTCTAATGTCATGCATGTATATGCAACACTTAATCTAGGGTTAAACCCTATACATATACCGAAAAATAGGATATCACAGAAAAATAAAAGAAAGATAAAGTGATTGAAAGTTGTCATTTGACTCACGTAAATTTTGATTTAAGTTGAAACTTGTGTGGATAAGTTTGTATGATTCCCTTCAATTTATTTAGCCAAAAAGCTCCTTTTGTCATACCTTACCTAAGTCACGATACAACCCTTATTAAGTCCATTTGATTTATATATTAGGTTCATTTTGTTTAGTGGTAAAGATATGATTCTTGAGCAAACTTATGAAAATAACTTACAATGTTTTACTTTAAGAATTTAGTGAATCATAAATACTTTGAGTGTATAGAGTGAAATTCTTGAGAGGGTATCAAGTCTTGCTCACTTGATTTTGATGGAATTGAAAAGATACTATGTTTTAATAATGTATCCTATGAGTGCTTATTCTCTTGATCGGTATTTTATCTTAACCCTTAAATGTGAATTAGTTTTTGAAAATTTCTGGATAACATGAAAGGAGAAGAGAGGTTATTATAAAGATTATTAATGTATTGAATTGATGTATGCTTGAGGACAAGCATGAGTTCGGTATGGGAGAATTTGATAAGATCTCATCTTGCTATATTATTTGATATTATCTCCTTTGTTTTAGATTCATTTTGGTGTTTAAATATGAAAATTAATGCTTGTTTTTATTTTAGGAGATAAATAATGGATAAGGTTGATTATTCGAAGAGTTCGAGTTTAACTGGAAAACCCCCATCTATCCTTATCATGCAGGAATTTGAATTTATATTAAATAGACATCTTTGAAAGTTAGAATTAGATTAGGATTAGATCGGAAAACCTTATAAACAGGACGTTCCTCACAATAAAAAAAAGGCTCTCTTTTCTTACGTTTTTTGCAACTCTGTCTTTTTTTCTATTTTTCTTATTGGAACAAAAGTTATGTATGGACAAACTTAATCGTTCTGATTAAGATGATTCAAAACTCTAATTGTAACCTTGTGAAGTTTTGTGTTCCAAACTTTTCATTCACGTTTTAATTCAAATATTTCTTATTTTAAGTTCTCATATTTCATGAATGATTAATATTCGATTAATTTGACAATTTAATTTAATATTGATTATTCTATCGCTATCCAAGAATTTAATGATCCGTAATTGTCATGAAAGATTAGTACAAGTAATAAATAAGTTATTTATAAATTTCTATATTTAACTTATGATAAGCAAGAAAATTATATTGAACAGCTGTAACTATCTCAATTATTTAATTTAAGGTTTAGTCTTTTTCACAAAATTTATCGCTATCATTTATTTGATATGTTATCACACTTAGTTAATAAATGATAAATTTTAATTTGAACACTAAGTTTAAATCAATTCATTTAGAAAATTTTGAGACTTGTTACGACTATCTTAAATTGTTTCGAACTAATTGCTTGAATTGTAAAAATATTCTCTTTAAACCAATAATCAATGTTACAATTAGAAGAGATCTTTTTTTAAATCGGAATTTGATAGTCTTGACTTTCTAATATTTAAATTTAGTTGATTTAATTTATTTTCATATTAATTTTAATTAATTAATCTTTTATTTTATTACTTGAAACTAAAAAACTAATGTTTAGTTCTCTAAAAATTCGACCTAATTTTATGACTATTAGAAAAGTTTGAAAAACCAAAATTATTTTAAAGACTTCAACAACCCGACCAAATATACTGCTCTCAGCATAAGTGACCATTGTCTAATCTGGATTACTGCCTCTTGTTGATTAGCATTAATCCATAGTTTTATCTTTAAAAAATTGAACACTAAAAAAAGCAATTCAAGACATCTATAATAAATTGGTAAATACAAACGTCAAACTACACCAAAACGATTTGTCAAGACAACCAAAAACTAAAGACTCGTCTATAGATTGATTTTTTGAAGTTCTATTATCATAGCTGGAAAACTCTATTGCCTTCACGCACTTGTTGATCTAAATAGAAAAAAAGAAAAGCCATGTGTCACCAGATAAGACCATTCCCTTACAAATTGTCTTGAGCTCCAAAATTATTGCACAAAACGATATATTACAAACATGAATTAAACTTTTCAGTCTAAACTCCAATGTGAACAAACCTAATGCACAAGCTTCAAATTAATAGAAACATCGACCATGAAATGGTGAACGGAATACGACTTTTCCTGAGAAACCCAACAACTGGAAGAGTGTGGCTAAAGAACAGTCCTATATAATCAGTTGGAACAGAGAGACCAATATACCTTAGATTCAAAATTATATTTGCACGTTTTACCACTTGTAGCATCACATGCATCCAAAGAACTGTTCCAATGATGGAGAGCTGAAAACGTTTGCAGCAGCCCGTTCAGGTTTTGTGTGCGAGACGTGTAGCTGATATTTGATAAACCTCTGTTAAGAAAACAAAAAAAAAAGAAACCAAAACATAACGTTCGAGTCATTATGTTTACAAACCAAAATACAAACAGAAACAGTAAACCTTCGAGAGAAAGCAAAGGACTTGAATAGAAAAATGTTTAAAGGTGTATAAACATCATAGAATCGGTAAATCTTAATAAGAAAACAAATGATGTAAATAGAAAAGCGTTTAAAGGCATATATACAGCTAACTGCATGATGATTTCAGGATTGCTGTCAATATGCCAATCTGGCTCCAGTTGACGGACAAAAGATGATCTGCCAGTCTCTGTACTACAAAAGAGAACCTGCACATGCATTTTTCATGGCTTAAGACATGATGGCGTTAAAGAGGAAAATATAAAAGAATACGCAAGTTGTTTCAGCATATACATATCTCTGTCTCTGTGTGCGTGTGTGTGTGCGTGTGCGTGTGCGTGTGCGTGTGCGTGCAAGCAATTAACATCAGCTTTTTCTAGCAAGCTTTCTTGCCCAACAAAACCAATAATAAACCTCTTTGGAAAGGACAACATGCCAACACAGAATCCTTACCACGCCCCTAGCTATCATATTAGCGATCAATCTTTCTAAAGAAGGATAAGTGAGGAGGAAGGAATTGTTATGCCAGAATTACATGTATTCAATTATTCAAAGCATCTCTCTTGGAATTTCATGCAGAACCAAATTTGCAACAATTTCTTGTTGGCATGTAGATACTTTTTATGGCAAAAATGGGAGTTCTCCAAGGTATGAAGTCAATCAAGCAATTAACTTTACCACTCAATTTACATAAAAGAAAACACATATAAAGATTGCTTCGAAAACTCTGGACAACAGATTACATTAGCCTTGCAGTTGAAAACATTACAGGAGAATGTAATACTCACAAATACTCGTCAAATTTTAATTACTCAATTGTTCAAATTGTGGACACTCTTTAAATGCTTGGTGAAAGCAGCATCCTCTCTCGCTGGACTTATATTCTATTATTGCAGCTTTTTGTTGTTGATCAATCTATGTAGTTAAAAAATTTCATTCTATCTGCTGTTACATAACATTAGGTCATTCTGCAGCCCGGTACCCAGTCCAAATGGCTCCATTCAGTGTCTAGATCAATTAGCATTTTTCAGGCCATCCAGAAAAGTAATATATATAATACATCAATAATGTACAAGTGTCAAAACCAATGTTTTGAAAATATGCCCAAATCATCAAATGCCAAAACGTAAACATTGAAGAGTTAAAAGTTGAATAAGAGGTAAACAGGAAAAAAAATAAGTAATTGAATATGTTGCTATAGAAAATAGACAAATAAGATAATTTACAGACTTACGAGATAGACGTAAGGGGAACATACAAACAAATAAAAACCAAGTCTTTTGAGTCGGGTATGGAAGGTTTTGGAAACAATGCACAAATTAAAAATTTTAGCAAAGTTGATTTCATTATGTAAACACCGATCAAAACTCAAATAAGTAAATGAGTGTGATAACTTTGCAACACATGAGGCTTTTCAAATTCAGTCAAGGGTCATTTTAGCATCTCTAAGCTCAATTTTTGAGACATTACCTAAAAGTTTCCAAGCACCAGCAGCATAAAATGAAATGGATTGAAACAAATTATGCTCAATCAAATTTACTAAAAGAATGCTTCATATGCCTAACTAGAGCAACACCATATCTGACAACAAAGTTTTGAAGCAACAAACTCAATAAAACAACCTAAGAATGTGTATCTGTATTCTGCATGATCAACTTTTGACTTACCTTATCCTTCACCAAGCCACCAGAAGTGAAAACACCTGCGTTATCCAGAGCTGCAAGAACTTTTTGCTGCATAGAATATTACAGGAAAAAAATTATTTATATATCAATCAATTGAAGGAACAAAGAAAAGACAAGAACTTGTAACAATCCAAGTCATTAACAACTATCGCACAAAATAAGGAAAAAAAAAGCTAGACAAATAAATAACTACACCACTATAGTGAGTTGACCTCATTATTAACCAGAATTAAATTACTTTCAGTTACATTTTAGGCAACAACTAATCAACATGAGCAAAGATCATATAAAGCATATGAAATTGACCAATTTGAGGTAGAACGAAAGGATACAGGGATTCAACACAATAAGAGTCACGGCATGGTAGAATAAGACCTATTGCAGTTGTAAATTTAGAAATAGGCCATAATCTCACTGCTACTTGTTATTCATCAAGTACAAAATAGTGTGAAGCAATCCAGTACTGATAAGATCAAGAAGCACAGGTTAACCATATATACTAAATGCAGATGAACTACAGATTTTCATAGTACTGATTTCATATGTTTGAAACAACTCTACTAACATGTGAACTAATATAACACAAAAAACCATAATAAATCCTCATAATACACCTGCTAGGAAAAAAATAGAGACCAAGTACCAAATGTATATAAAAAACAGTGAGACGTCAAGCTTAGTTCATGAAAAATGGCACACTCAGGCAGGCCCATAACTGACTGCATATCCTGGAAGATAGAATTGTGCATCAAGATGCCAAGCACAATGTGACATGAAACACTTTCTTGAGAAACATGATGAAGGGCATCACAAACAACAGAAGACAGAAAAAATTAATTTCCAAAAGTAACAACAAAATACTGTTTAAATATGGTGTCTGCACGCACTTCACTTTCATCATCAAGAACTCTTTCCATCAGATAGAGATCACAAAATTTTGTAATCTCCAAGAGCACTTCCAGCACAGAGGACCTCACAGTTGCTTGTTTCTGTTTGTAAGACAAATCATGTTAGTCTATACAAACCCATTCAACAATAAATTTAATTTAAAAACAGTATTATCTCATGACCTGAAGCTCCTCTGGAGTACTTTCTTCGAGGACGATTCCAAGCAGACGACATGTTACCTACACAGAACAACAATAAATCCATGGGATCCTCAAAAGCAATCATTTTCTTAAGAAGAGAAACATGTGTGCTTATTGCTTCGAAAGGCACATCGATACCTCAAAAAACCATAAATAATATAGAATCCTGGAAGTACTAAATCATAAATATCAAAAATGAAAAAGACCGCAAAGGCAGAACAAGGAAATATGTTTCTACATGTTAGATTGCTTACTTTAGCACAAAATAACCTTCAGATAGCAGATGAAGAAACTAGACTTAACAAGAGAAATACACTTGATGCCACAGGGATTTAGATACACGGTATGATTAAAAATTAGTCATATTGCATCCAGTTATGCATAGTTCAACAAGAGGAAGGAAATTCCACAGTAAGTCAGAAATTCCACAGTACGTCATGTAATGGATTACAGATGGTCTACCAAATAATGCCTCTCTTTTCCAAAGCCCCCATATTGCATTTTTACATAATCTATGCTTAGAAAATGAGATTCAAAATCTGTAAATATTTAAACCTTGTATATTGCATCGTTTTAAGCACTACAACTAGGACATGAGCCTTTCTGTTCTACAAAAGGAACTCACTAACTGTCCATAAGAAAACTTATGTGGTTCATTTGGGTAGAATCAGTCAATCCTAACAGTTGGGTTTCCTTGTTGTATCCTATTATAGTATGTATTATAACCATATGAAGAAACATTTACTCTCATTGTTAATAAAATGCAACCAACAAATAGAATGATTAAGCTAATAGCACAAAATAGATAAAGTTGTCTGTCACCCCAGATCCACCAAATAAGTACTCAGACCCATGATTTATAAAATAATCCCAAATCAAGAAGTATATCACCTCCACTGATGCTAACAAAAAAGGCAGCAGGCAGGCAAAGAAATATCCAATCAATAGTCAAAATAGGTCTAAAACAGTGTTTCTCACCTTTCTCCCTTCACTTAATTTTTGCCTGACAATTTGGCCCAATGTTGGCTGAAAAGGAAGGGCAAAGAATGATAAGAATAGACAACCTTTGTATCTCTAGGAACTGTAGTTTAGCATAGGAAAAAGAAACTACCTTTACGGGTTGAAAGAATTCATCAACAACATTTTGTGCCCTCAAATCCTCAGAAGAAGAACAAATTCCAGAAGGCATTGAACTTGGACTTGATTGAGTAGTGGCACCAGAACTGCCAGTTGTGGGACTTTGGCGTTTTGGTTGCCTTCTTTGACCCCCAGCAGGTGACCTCAACAATCTCCAGGTAAAAACAATTGCAACAGCAAACCCTGCTATAGCTCCAACTGATCGAGAATCCTATCACCGAAAAGAAAATGGTAATGAATCACAAATGTATTTTGACACCACATCAAGAGTACCCCTCACAGAAGATATATGTAGGCAATTCCACAAAAACAGATAAGACTGATAAATTTGCATTTAGGAGGTCTATAAGTCATCATTTAAGAAGGCTGGAATACAACAGATGTCTAAATAAGAAATAATACAAGCGCATACAACCATTTATGAGCAACAGTCAAAAACAGCAACTGGGCATTAAACTACCAAGTTGAATCCTCCCAAACATAGTCTGGTAACATTAAGTACTGTCGTGCCCTAGAAACCAGAAGCTAAGTTTTGACAATTCAAAATTCAATGTCCTCCGAAACAGGTATAAAAACATACTATCATTATAGTTGATGTTAAGAGCAACAGAGAGAATGCTAAAAAGAAGTGGGTAATGGTGAGCCGCAAAATAGACAATATTAGACCTTATAAAATACAACAAAAATACCCATTCATAATCATGATACTAACTTAGTTGGCAGTGATCGTCTCCGGACTCTCGCTAAAGATTGAATAATACCTTTTACAGTTGACATTGTTAAGCAAAAATGAACAATCACTGAATCCAAAATAAAAACAAAGATATTACAATTCATGAACTTTCCCAGCACCATATGCTGTATTTTTCAAGAAAAATTATTTTGACCAACAATCAAATACCTAAAAAAAAGCATTTTGATTAATAACCCAAATTATCGATCTCTAAACAGTAATAAAAGCAGAAACTCCACAAAATTCGCCAAAAATTAACAGGGTGAATAGAAACATGAAGAATCCAAAAGGAACAAAAAGGCGTACAGATCGAGGCAAAAACAAGTAAGAAAAAGAGGTGGGTTGCACTTACCAGGTTGCGAAGTGAGATAGAGAAGAGATTGGACATCTTAATGGTTAGATAAGCCCCAAAGCGTTTGATTAGCTGGAAAATCTCTTCCTTCGATGATTCTGCCATTCCTACGCTCTAATATCCGCCGTCGTCCACCCTCCGACCACTATTACTAAAACGATAAAATAATACCGCAACAGAACAGCACAGAACACGACAACGAGAGAGGAACCGTAAAGAAACAAAAGGATATGTTTTGTGTTATATAGTGAGACTGTGAGCTAACTGAGGTTGGATTGATCTCACAGCCCTGCCATTCCCATCCCACAAACAACACCGTGATCGATCGAGCGCTTGAGTCCAAGACGCCTCTTGTTCTGTGTTTGTTATGTTACTGTTTTCCTCTTTTTTATAATTATATTATTTGAGAAATAGTAGAATTTAAATAATTCAAAATATTATTTACCGATATTTAGATTTTTTATGCAATTTAAGTAATTCCAACATCATTTTGAAACAGTAAATTATGAAATAAATTTAGGATCTTTTAAAAAGCACATAAAAAATCTATTTAAAAATTGTAAGTTAAGTATTAATCTCTTTAAATTATTTTTGTTTTTTAATTATTCTTTTAACTGAAATATTTTTCATTTAATCATCTTAAAAAAGAATTCTTTTTCTAGTAAGTTATTAGTTATGTTTCTTCTAATTTCTTCTTCACCTGTCTTTGTTTATTAAGCTATCCTTTTCTTACCTTCAATGTTACCTCTTGTCTTGGTCCTCTCCTTCCTCTCCTTAAACTCTTTACGGTGCTTTCTTTTTCAATTGCTCCTCTTTCTCCAATTGGCCTCTTCTCTCATCCAAACTTATTGGTACTCCGTCTCTTACTCTTAATTGTGTTTTGTGGTTAAAATTTGTTAAAGAGGAGTCCCCCTCCCCAACCTTGGGGTTTGTTGCCCCTTCTTCTTGTAATAAGATTATTATCATTACTCCTATTAATATTCTTGAATCTACTCTATCAAAGTGGTCCTAGTCTCTAATGGGCTCTTTCTAAACAAATGCTTGCCTTTTTCAATAATATAAAGGAGGGAAATTACCAATTAATCCAAACTTAGTTTCCAAAAAGTATTCTTTAATAAAGCTAAAATATTCCTTTCTACGTTTAACTCAACTTCTTATTTAAATAGAGTTATGGAAATACTACCTTAGCGTATGAATGGTAATCACTCTTTTTCTTAACAAATTGGCATTTGAGTGTTGAGTTAGCTAGATATAACCAAACATTTGTTCCAATTTATGTTAATTTCCATAATATTCCTCTTAAATACTTGTAATATTCCTCTTAAATACTTGTGTATCGAAGATTTCAATCACTTAATGTTTATGCTTTGGTTTATCTTCCTTTGTCCTTTCTTGTCTCTTATGTTTATATATTATTGATAACATATACGACCTGTAATGGAATAGGTTGACTAAGATTCAAAAGCACTTATGTAATCGTGTGATGTTAAATGAATTTAATTACTTGCACCATCTATGTATATCTTTTATAACCAAAATTTAGATAAAATCATACCAATGAACTTACGGATTATCGATTTCATATTTTAGGAAAGGATTTTGCTCTTGTAGATATTATTGGTAATTATGTTGGTAAAAATAATGTATTAGTTGCATGTTATGCTAACATGGTTAACTTTTGTGAATTGTGAACTCCAATAAATCATATGTCTCAACTAAAATAAAAGGTAAAAGATAAGTAATGGTTGCAAAATGCAACACATTTTTGTAATAAAAATGATAAGAAAAGTGAGAACTATACAAAACAAAGACGAAAAGATCTAACATAAACACTAGAAGTGAGTACCTATTACTTTCCCAACACAAAATTAAAAAATTTTAAAAGTTCTTCCTTGAAAATAAAATGGCAGGAAGATGGTTAACTCAATAGTAAGTAGAAGTAATTGTTCTTCTACTATACACTTCACAATTAAGGGGATATATAGAATGAAATAATATTATTAGGCGCCAAATTTCTTGGCCCTATTACATTGGAAGAATAATGTTGATAATTTTTCAATTGGATTAGGCTAGTATGGTCTATATTATGATTGTTGTATGCCATTTTATGTCATTATATGTGAATTATAGTTATTTTGCCTTTAAAGATGTGGTGTTTATATCACATGTTGGAAGTGTTCTACTTGTGTTAGTATATATCATATGCTTTTGTTAACATTATACCAATAATTGATCGTAAGAGTTTCAAGTGTTAATGCTTATAGTGAAATTTTGCATTGTATACAATAGACATAAATTCAAAACTATTGAACAAGTGTATTATATTAAATACGAAATATTCTTTTATGAAAGCCTTATTTTGTGTTGGAGAGCATCACTCATCCTTCTTATTTGTAGCCTGTGGTTGTCTGTCCATTCAGGTAAGTCGTCCAAGTAATGTCTACCATTGGTTTAATAGTATGAGTATTTAGGTTTGGGTTTTATGTGAATGCAAAGGAAGTCTTGATTTTGTGTTGTTGTTTAGAATATTCTTATAGTCATTGATGAGTTTTTATGTTCTTCTTTAATAGTCTAAGTATTTATGTTTGGGTATTGTTTGAATCATTGATGAGTAGATGTATGATTACATAAATATTTATTGTATGTGGAATGAGTTTAAGGTCTTATGGATGATCTAATGCATAATAAACCCCTAGGATGGTATATAGGTTAGAAACATGTGATGTAGCTCCCATGAGGCTTATCAATGAAAAATTCCACAAGCTTAGGAGTCAAAGCGAGAACTTGCTTTCTCGACTCATATGGTGTAACATTGCTATGTACCTTACTGTTTCTTTTAATTTGAACTTAGTATATGCAACTTGAATCAAAAAATTAAAGAAGTATTAAGTTGTATAGTTACAAAAAATTCATAATGATTTGACTCATAATAAACCCCTAGGATCGTGTACAGGCTGGAAACCAATAATGCATCTCCCATGAGGCTTATCGGTGAAAAATTCCATGAACCTTGAAATCACAGCAAGAACTTGCTTTCTCGATTCATACGGTGTAACAATGCTACATACCTTAATGTTTCTTTTAATTCAAACTGTGTACAAACTTGAATCAAAAAATTAAAGAAGTAGTAAGTTGTATCGTTATGGAAAATTCACAATGATTTGAAGCATAATAAAACCCTAAGATGGTATATAGGCTAGAAAGCTGTGATGTAGCTCCCATGAGGCCTATCGGTGAAAAATTCTCTGAGCTTAAGAGTCAAAACTTGCTTTCTCGATTCATGTGTGTAAACAATGTCACGTACAATAGTATTTATTTAAAATCAAACTTTGGAAATCAACTTGTAAGTGAGTAATTCAAACATGATTACTTAAATTTCAACGCGATTAATTCTCACTTTTTAAAATAATAGCTTTCCATAAATGAGTAATGTTGATAGATCTTGGATGTATAGACGATTAACAGCTAATGGTTTCATTAATCTTGAGTTTATTAAGGGAGTTGAAACTTTTATTCACTATACATGTTCTCAACCTACATATATGGATGACCCAAAGATCAGATGTCTATATAAAAAATGCAAACATATTTGTTTTCATCATATTAATGAAGTGAATCTCCATTTGTTAAGAAAAGAGTTTGTTCCAAATTATTTTAGGTGGACATGACATAGGGAGCCATTAATTTGTAGCACTTCAAGGGGCCATGAAGTAAACTCGTCAATAAATGTGAATGCTTTGAAAGGGGACTGGATTTGGAACAAATAATGTGCGTGCAACTGAAAATCCTTACATCTAAATGGTTTATGATGCAATCGGTTACACCTTTTAGGAAAATATAGAAAATCTTGTAGAAGAACCAAACCCACATGAAAAACAGTTTTTTGACTTACTACAATCAACTGACCAAGAATTATGGCCAAATTGTGAGATGATGACTCAATTGTCATCAATTGCTAGAATATTGAACATGAAGTATGAAGGACATATTTTTTTATCAAAGTTTCGATAAAATTCTTGGTCGGTATAATGAATCATTGCCTCCTGATCATAGAATGGTAGATAATTTTTACAACATGAAGAAACTTATTAGGGGTCTTTGTTTGCCAGATGATTTCAACTTGATTGTTGCAAATTGGGATGTATATTGTTTTAGAGAGATGATGTGGAATTACAAGACTGCAAATTTTGTGGTCAATCTAGATTCAATCCTAAAAAGCGTGCTATGGAATAGAAATTAGTAGCTTGGAAGTGAATGTATTATTTCCCACTAACTCAAAGATTTTAATGACCATATGCCTCTAATGTTGTTGCATCTTACGTGAGATGGTATAATGAATATGAACAGGATGATGGAATAATGAGCCATCCATCGTGTAACATCCCATTACCTGTGGGGAGGCTAGAATAGTAAATATGAGTGATTAATGAGAGATTACAAATGCATTTTTCATGCTCATGCATAAAATGTCATACACGTACACTTGAATAGTGAAATTTTGCACATGAAAATAATTGTACATGCATTCATGGATAATTTTGGGTATAATTGGATCGAGTTGTGTTATTTTTGAGAATTTTGAAATTTATTCTTATTGGAAATTTTATTGGTTAGTGGAATTGGTATATTTTTTAATTTTGGTAAATTTAGGAATAATTTTCAAAAATTATGAATTTTAGGGAAAATAGGAAAAAGGAATCAAAAGAATATTGGAGATAAT
>JANIJH010000009.1:2408122-2429555 GCA_024520975.1 Erythroxylum areolatum | reverse complement strand
ATCAAAATATGCAATGCAAACCACTAGCCTGTCCCAATTTACCAATTTACCCTTCCCCTCGGGGATGGGATGTTACAGAAATAGTTAAAATTAAATGAACGTAATTTTGTCTAAAAGATGATTAAAATAAAATAATAACAAAAAATTAAAAAAACTAAATCAATCAAATAACAAATGAGCTACTATAAATATGTGAGGAAAATCAAGGATGAAGCTTAAGATTTATTCTATCGTTATTTTGTTTCCTTTAACCTCTATTGATTCAATTATATGTTGATTCTATATCTTCGAAGGGATTGACTACTCTTTCTCAAGACCTAATCAATTAATCCTAATTGAATATAAGAACTCCAGAATTGCAATCTCTCAATTCACAACTCTTTCCCTAACAATTTCAATTAGTTCTGACGTGATCTATCGAATAACCAAATTCTCACACAAGATCTCTCTTCTAATTTTGATTGATTTCTTAATTGTGTGACATATTAATCTACCAACTCTCATTGTGAAAATTAATCAGATTACTTTTGACTCACTCTCTCGATTTATTACCAAAGTATAAGATGCACCATTAACACAACACAAAAATTTTGTTAAATCAATTGGAATCAAAGTCACAAAATAATTCAAGAACAACCATAATCTGGAATTTTAAAACATAATAAATGTGAAGAACATCATCAAATTCAGTTCATACATCAATAATAAAGTATATTTAGGATAAGGGACCCAAAGCCCAATAAGGAAAAGTTAATTCCACAATTTTGATCCTTTAGGAGATTTATACTATTGATGTTATAACCACTAAAAGAAAGGAAGTGAAAAATTCAGATAACCTTGAGGAAGAGGACAAGGTGATTGAAATTCAAAGGCTGAACTTGGTGAACAATATGACACTAGTCTCGATCTCACTAACATTCAGTGCTAGTTTGAAATAGATGCCATAATCATCTTTTAAACCCTATGTTTCACCCATTCCATATCCTTATCGAACGAAAAGGAAGGATGAGAACAAATTTAAGAAATTCCTACATATTTTCTAGAAGTTGCACATGAATATCCTTTTTATGAAGCATTAGCCTATATGTCACCTTATGCAAGTTTTTAAAGGAAATCATTGCCAAGAAAAATAAGCTTGAGTATATTATAGTATCTTTAATTAAGGAGTATATTGCAATATTGCAAAACAAACTACCTCCAAAGTTAAATCATTTAAGGAATTTTGTTATTCCATTTTATTTTCCAATGAATATATATTGCCCAAGCTCATATAACCCACAATATAGAGAGAAACTAACATAAAACTTAAAAAATCCAAGTCATAGAAAACTCGAATCTTCCTACAAATCTCTAACCAAGTATCGACATTTTCTCGACATAACTCAGTAAATCAAAATCCATAAGCAAAACTCTTAAATCATCAAGTAGAGGCTCATTTACACATCAAATATGCTATTCAACAAGTAAGGAAAAATCAGACACACTAAACACCTAAACTTTAGAACACCCATAAATCAAAAACTCAAAAAGTCTAGACATTAATTTCTTCAAGCCCCCTTTTCTTTTAAATAAAAAACATCAATATACTTCAAAAGTGTAAAGTATATAGTCCATGTGCCCCTCGAAGAAATTAAGAACTGACTTTATTCTTCGTCACATTGTCTCTGTCATCAATTATCTGGTTAGTTTCTTCCTTCAAAGTAACCAACTGGTTAGACAGTTTCTTTTCTAGTAGCAACTAACTATAAATCTAGACAGTTTCTGATCTTAGCTTTGTTGCGTCTCTGTTATGATTTTTTAGGCTGATTTTGAAGGTTTTCTTTTACCACCAAGTTTGTTGTAAGATCATCCACATAAAGGGTCCCTCTTTCGATAACCGTGGCCTTCTTTCCATCTCCAAAAGTAACATGGCTATCCATACAACTTTGAAAATCCATCAAGTAGATTCTTTCACCCTTTCTAACCCAAGTATTCTTTGGTAACATTGGTTGCTACTAAAAGTTCATCGAGGAATGTCTAGAATTTCAGTTTTGAGCCTTCTGAAATATTATTTATAACAACTTGTAACAATTCAATCTTATATGTTTATTTACCTCACAAAAGTGACATATAGGTAAAAAATTTTGGTTCCTCTTTGAAGTTTCTCCTTTAACAAATTTAGTTTCACCATTTTTCCCATTATTAAACTTAGAACATTCACCTTTATAACCAACACCTTGAACATCTCCTTTGATCTTACTAATTCCCAGCAACTGTTCTAACTTTTTGACACCTCAATTTAACATCCTTATTCCTTTTTCAGTGTTGACTAACTTCAATTGTATTTCATCGAGCTTATCTTTTGTAGGCAACAACTTCTTCTCTGGATCTTGAATTATATTATTCATGGTAGAATTTTCCTTCTTTAAATTCTGATTCTTCTTATAAGTCTACACCCATTTTCTGTACATTAATTTATAGACCTTGTAGATTTTTTGAATTTTGAGTCATTGTCATTACTGTCACAATTTGAATTTGAGTTTAGAATTGAAACTCTATATTTTTGTCATCAGTTTCTTCACCGGTTGCTACTAAAGAAGCAACTGGGCTTTTGTTGTTTAAAGCAACCAATGCAGCATGATTACTCACAATTTATTTTTCGTTGCTGTACTCCCTTTCATTTCATTTTCACGCCAAGTATTAGTGTAAGACTTCCCTTTTTCTCCTTTTAAGAGTATTAACACATTTTGCTTACATATGTTTGAAACCTTGACATTCATGATATTATATCTTCTTTGCTTTTGTTTGTTGTTTGGAGTTATTGTTAGAAGGACTCCCACCATTCTCTTTGAACTCAAGTCTATCTTTCTTCACCTTCCTTAGCCACTTGTTGAAATTTCTTATCGATAACATCATATCTTCATCCTCATCAAATCCATCTCCTAAATCATTCACAGTTTTACCAACCTCAACTTGTAATGCCAATCCTTTGTTCTTCTCACCCTTATCTCTCAACAAATTCATCTTAAATTTTATTAGAATGCCAATTAACTTATACAAAGATAATTCATTGATATCATGGGCTTCTTCGATAGCTGCAATTTTTGATATGATTCTTGGAGGCAGTGACCTCAAAGTTTTCTTGATAAGTTTTATATTCGAATACTTCTTCCCAAGTTGATGTGCTTGGTTAGCAATATCATGCAACCTCTCATGGAAGTCTCCAATGGTATCACTTTCATCCATCTTAAGCTCTCCAAATCTAGTGGCCAATATTTGAAGTTACAAAGCTATCACTGATTTTGATCTCTCATGTATTGTTTGTAATGTGTATCATGCTTCTTTCATTGATTCACATGCAGAAATCATACTAAAGCATCCTTCATCGACAGTATTGAACATTGCATGTAATGCATGAGAATTGCTAAGCGCTCTCTTTTTCAGCTCTTGTCCATTTAAATGGATCTTTAGGTACTGCTTCATTCTTTTCATCAATCGTCATTAGATATGTCTAGCCATTCAACATCGAATTCCACACCATGGTTCCTTGTGCTGGAATGAATACTTTCATTCTTGATTTCTAAGCAAGGTAATTCGAACCATCTAGTAATAAAGGCCTAATGATTGATGCTCCTTCTCTTATAGTCATAATTGTGAAACATGAATCTACACCAACTTTACGTACCAAGTTCTGATTCGATAAATCTTGCTCTGATATTAATTGAAAATTTGAAAGGAAATAGTTTTGCAAAAATTTTGTTTCAGTTGCAGTAATATGAATTGTATACATGGTTGTTTGATATAAAGCAGCTGTGTTAGCAACTGTAAATTTTCTAACACAAACAAAAACCAAAAAATAAAAGCAAAATAAACAAATCAACTCTCAAGATTTGGTAACGCAGTTCAGCATATATTGCTACATATGTGGGGCCCTCACCTAGCTTAGTCACTTTAACAAAAGAACAACAATAGTTTTACTTAATACTTTACAGAGCCAACTCCTCTAACAATGTGGCTTTTCAACGAATGATTAGGAAGTTGTCCATCAAGAAATCTATTGTACACATTCAATATCGTCACTGGAGCATCCAATGCATAACAGCCAGAAAACGCCTCAAATCAAAAAATGTTTCATCATGAAACGTAATAAACACAAGAGTTGCAACTATGCAAAAACTGTTAGAGTTTTTCACATCATAAACAACAATGAAGATAGTCCAGAAAAGTCATATAACCGTTAGAGAAAAATACTCGAAAAATATGGACATAATCACACAAATATCAGCTCACAAAAAATAGTCTTTGATCAATGAAATTCCAATTGACAAGTCACCATGTTGTGTACGTTTTTCCCTCACAAATCATCCTTGAAAATTCACACTCTACACAGATAAAATCAGTTGTCCAGTATAGATAAATTCACTAAAAAATCAGCTACTTTAGATAGTCATTATCCCCAAAATAGGCTGTCAAGAAGAGTCCAAAAATCACCAAAACTCTACATCTTATCTTAGTCAAGATATGGTGATTTGATTTCAATTAAATCCTATCATGACTAGGATTTTTATAGAGTCCCACATAAGGTAAAATATTCAGCATAATAATATTCTTCAAATAATCAAATATGTCTAATTATAAATGATGCCCAAAATGTTATAACCCATATCTTAACAGATTGGACTTTCAAAAATTACAACTATTAATGATATTGATGTTATGACCATAATTACTTTGCATTATGAACTACAATATAAAAGATATTGATAATTTATGCATCAATATGTAAATTGTGACTTTCCCATATTATGTAAACTTTTTTTTATGTATGAAAATTTTGTTTCTTTTTTTCCTAAACTGTTATACTATTAACTTTTTATTTTTATGTATCTTGTGTGTCGATGACAAAATGTATCTTTAGTTCCTTGCAATATGAATATAGATATGAATGTGTAAATCTTAAAAGGTCAAAGGAAGAGAAAATGAATATGGACAATGTTTAATGAAATAATAACTTTACATTTCTTAGAAGTAGAAAATATAGTAAAAAAAAGTATAAAGAATACATATTTCTTTCATAGTATGAATCATCAGTTAAGTGAGTGATTAAATAAATTACTTATAGCCATCATTGACAAAATATCCAAAAAGATCTTATCTAGATTTTCCTTTTCTTCCCCAAATTTTCAATAGTCTCCTATCTCTATATATTTTATAATATTGTGGTATTCTAACTTACATAATAAATTATTTATTTAGGTATCACCTTAATTTAGCTTGCATGTAAATATTCTCTATTGATTTTTAAAGTGATTATTTCTTATATAATTGATTATCTATTAAAATAATATATTTCATGAGACAACATGATGATTTTGATTAAGAGAAATAATACGTGAGCATATGGAGAACAATCAAAATAAAATTAATCATATGTATACTCTTATACTTTGTTGCCAGATTTAATGAATCACTAATACAATGATAAATTAATTCTACTTATTAATTAGCTCTTTATCTCTTGTTAAATGAGTTTGATATTATTTTGCCAACAAATAAGATTCATAAATATACTTTATGTAAGTTACATAGTAGACTTTCATTAACCAATCATCTAATTTTATTTAGTTTAATATGACTTAGTCTAGCATGAAATGAATTACGTTGGTATTAGAAATACTAGATTATATATATATATATAAAGAATAACTTTTACCATTTATCTAATAAATAACATATAATATCACAAACCATCAAATATAAAACCATGCATATAATTGATTTCAAGAAAACATTCATTATATTACTATGTAAAAATTTAAATAAACATTAAATAAAATTAAAATAAGATAAAATCCCATCAAATTTAAAGAAAATAGTACATCATATAGGATGGTACATCAATCACTACTAATGACTAACTTGTAAGTGACAATTTCTTAAATTTTAACTCTAAAATTGCTACCATCAAAATTCTATATAGTTGTATGTCACAGCCTTTCTACTAGTTACAGATAAGATTATGTACTTTTGGACCTCCTTTAACCCTACGTCTTAGCAGAATTCCGATTGGAACATCGTTATTGAAGTTATTTTTGTTATTGGAAACAATCTCGCTATTAGTTTGAAGTAAGACTACAGAATACTCAACCTTTCCAAATTTTGCATGTCGGTGGAAATTATACTGGGTGTTGTTGTATTTTTACATGTCATATTATTCTATACATGTATCTCTTTCTTTCACTGTATAGTTGATGACTACTATTCTATGATAGATGTGACTCATTTAAAAAGCAAAACTAGAGACATATATAGAAAACTAGCCTACATTAGCTATACTTTCTCAAGTTCTTTATAGGCTCCAAGACACCTATATGTCATAATTATAACATTTGAATCTTTTCATATTTTCTTTTAGAAAGGGCTCTTTTATTTGCCGTTTTAGTTAGTCTTAAACTTTTTGGAATTCAGATAGTTGGGGGAAAATTTTCTTACTTCTTTTTTGCTTAGTTGCACCGTTTTACTTCCTCTTCCTTTATTTAGCACTTTGTGTGCCAAATCTAGCCATATGCACTTATTTAGTTTAAAAATATAAGAGTTTGTACTTTTGAAAATAGATGTCTCTATAACATTCTTTATCATTATAATATCCTCATCATAGATGAGTTGTATCTTTATATGGCCCTAATTAGGGAAAGATCATATAATCATTTGCACTTACTATTTATATGATAAATCATGGCTGGTATCCTCCACTTTTTAATTATGTATGACATTTTCCCAAATGACTTTGTATTTGTAAAAGTATCAAATAATTTAGTTGATAAAATTTCAACAATAAGTAGATCATATGTCCTTGTCATATCTCTTAAACTCTCATATGATGTTATTATTCATACTACTTAGCAATACAATAGGACTAAAGAGTTCTTTCTCTTTCACAAATCATGCATCATTGTTTCATCTTATATTGAGTTTTTTGGCCCTCTTCAAGAATTTCATAGTCAGTCTCATTATGGTTCTAGAGTCTTTTCCTCTTACAATGCTATTTGGATTTATATACTCTAAATCTCATAATTATCGTATTTAGCTTCTCACATTTATTTTATAATAATATTCTTGAAAGTAACTTTATTTTCTTAAAACACATAGCTCCAATATTGATATATTTATAAGTTGGCTAATGTCATATCCATTTAGCTTGATACTTAATCTAAGTTGAAACTCTATTGACTTTTGGAATTGCAAAAGACTAACAGATTTTCAATCTCATCCATGCATCAATTGAGAGACAATTATCCACTTTATTTAAATGTGTTTGTTCATAAATATATAACATAACTAAAAATTTTACATTCTAATAATAAATTGAACAAATTTTACATAAACCAAGTCATGATCAAAATAGATTGAATAAAATAATTAATAAATTGTATTGTATAATTTTTGTATTAATCTCTTTTAAATCGAACTAGTAATAATGTATGTCGAATCCAATGCCAGTTTATTGATTGTCAACAAGTTCAACTAAGCCAAAATTTATAATTCACCATATTTAAACCGCTTTATTAGAATTCAAAGTAACCCAAAATATTTTGATATTTTAAACTTGATTCATATGAAAATTTTCGTACTCTAATCAAACTCATGAGCTTCAATCTTTTAAGTTAACCAAAATTTTCAAGAGTTTAAACTTTGTTTAATACAAAAATTCTCTCAAGATGTTCAATCTTTTAGTCCAATTAAATGTTAAGCTTGAATTAAGCTTATATTTTTGTTTAAACTTATAAAAAATTGTAAAGTAATGTTATCGTTTAATAATATTTGCATAATATAAATAAATCTATAATGAGTATCTAAATCAACAGTAAGGTACGTTTTTTGACAAACTCATAATTATGTTATCCATGAAATCTAATAAACCCAACTTTGTTTTGTTCAAACTGATAATTATGTTTATCAAATTGGAAGTGATAGGCCGTGATACAGTCAGCAAAGCTTGAAATTCTATGCTTTGCGTTATTGTTTCCAGTGCTTCTCATTGTTCTTCACAACTACCTTGATCCTTCTTCCAAGCATCTGGCACAACTGCATTTGAACCCATAATCTGCAAGCAATGCTTGCCTCTCTTCAAATGGAAGATCATTATCTATGTATGAAATGGTAACCTGAAAAGACCAGTTACAGCCCATTCTGTTATCACGTATATATGCATAGTCAAGCTCTTCTTGTGCTGGTAATTAATAAACAGGACTAAGAATCAGATACAAGATTTGATCAAATAACCTCTTCTCCCCTGGAAATGGGTCTGACGGTGATTATAGTTGCTTGGCCATCTCTATCCTACAATGGAGAAAAATACGAAATTAGAATATCATAATCCTGAAAGAATACAAACACTTTGCACTTTATAAGCAATCTGCCCCACATTTTGGTGAAGGAAAAAATGAACGGCTCTTGGCAGAATCCAAAAGACCACCTTACGTAGGAGCATTCTTTAAATATACCTCTTCCCTTTTGAAAGCTTTTGCATTTGGGCAACAGGAATGATTCATGCAGCTTTGTAATGGATATAATGCCGTACCTTGGAAAAAAATTGAAGATCAATACTCTGATCATCAAGCAACTAACTTATATATAAAACAAACAAAAGGGCTAAGGATGTATCAAGAGAAAACAAAAATACTCTCAAATAACTTTCGAAAGGAAAAGAATAAACAAACTAAAAATAATTGTCTTATGCACAAGATGACAATCCATCCATTTAAAGTGCACCATACGATATGCGAAAGAGTAACATTAAGAATCAATTACATTAAGCCACTTTGGTTTAGCTGCCTCTTGAAAAGCTTCCTTACTGAATTTAGCCCAATAGGTCCCTATAACTTGATATTCAGCAAAATAAGTCATTTTCTACATATCTGTCTGCAATTTAACTCACTTCTACCTTTTCTGTTTAAAAGAATTTATTGAAAACAGGAAATTAGATTGAATTATAAATTGTATAGTAAAACATGGACAAAAGGACCTACAAGAAACTCTAGAATGAAATTCAGACCTCCCGGTGTTTTTCAGATAACAAGGATGGCATAGGAGGTCTTCATTTAATTTAACTAACTTAAAATAGTCATAGCTCAAAGAATTAGGTTTAAATTTGCATTTCAGGGAGGGGACATTTTAATCGTCTCATTAAACTTTCAGAATGTATAGATGTTTGAAGACTGCCAGATTAGATACCAGATTGAAGAAACTAAATGTTTAATTCCAGCTTTGTTTAAATATTTCAGTTCAAAGTACAATGTGTCATTGCGAGTGCAAATGCTATCTTCTCTCTGCTCGCTGCACAAAATTAAGACCTTAAAACTTCATACTTTGCATGTACAATTGGATGAGATGAACGCTTTTACTTAGTAGTTAAGCTCCTGATCATATAAGGATGCCAACAGCCTCGAGGATGGCATCAATCAATAGTTCCATTTACAAGCACATCATAATTGTCTTCTGCTACATAAACATCTTATGAGAAGTCAAGCCTTTGGCTATTCTATTCGCTTGAACAAGTATCACTAAACTAGTAGCAATATGAGGAAAAATGTAACATAAATGTTTAGGGAACTTGATGATCGAACATGACAAAAAAAAATCTTTAGCTTCACTGACAAAGCAGGGTCCACTAGTAATCATACCTTGGCAACAAACTGAATAGTCATCTCCAAGTGCATCTAAAAGTGGTTGAGTAATTTCCTCAGCCTTTTTCTGCCACAAATAACATGGAAAAGCTCCAAAACTTTAAAATTTCAAAATGTCAGGAACAGAGAATGACAATTTCCTAACCTTGTCAGGATGTGGTAGATCATCAATGTAAAGAAAATAATCCTCCACTGGAGATTCCACAACCAGATCACTGAAAATTTTGAATTTCAAAATATTATAACGTCTTTGCAAATCTATTAGTTACGAGACTATTCTAAGTTCTTCAAAGTATTACAGAAACTTTGCTGATAAGATTGGGAAGCTTACAGATTATTTAGCTCAAACATGCCAATGATATTCCCATAGATCTCAAGAGAGAATACTTTAAAATGTCAAGGATTTCAAAAATAAATAAATAAATAAAAGATATGACATAAAATGATATATCTTCTCAAAAGGATTCATCAATTGAATTAAGACTGGGGAATGGATACATGGCTCACACTCTTTGTCAAAGATAGCATCCTTCAGAAGTTGCAATGACTGCAAAAGTCAAAATTGTCATTAGGACAACGGGGCCTAGATATTTTTTCTAGAAAGTAATAGTAACATGCATTCAGTTTCACCAAAGATGCATTACAAGAAGAAGCATATGGTAGGATTGATAAACCACATCTTTAAAATGAGCTAGAATTAGCAGATATATTTTTTAAAATGATGAAATTTCAATCACATGGCTATTCAACATTGAAACTCACCTATGCATAAAAATGCAATTGAAAAGCCTAATTTTATTAGCATGCTTGAAGCATTCATATCTTAACTACTAATTGCCTCTGTTGATGAAAAATTGTTGTTCAATTACTTCAATTGTTGGAGTTGTAAAAGTACTCTGCTGGACTCAAGAAGATGAGAAAAGAAGATATAGGTTTGTTGAGAAACTCCCAAAGTACATATCACAGATGAGAAAGTTGATGTAAGTTGCAATACTGCACAAGATAACCAATTTTGCATGATTTAACATCATATCATCTCATTAAATCATAGTTAATGAACCATTTATGACCATACAGACAGGAGCACTTAACAGACTGATTAATCAGGAGTTTTAGTTAATATCATTATGTGCATTCCAAAATCTTACTGCAAATGCTAGTTCCCGTATTTCCATCCTAAAAGCAGATTCATCAGAGCAATCAACATCATCTGGCAATGAAATGCAATCCCACCACCTGAAAAATCAAATGCAGTTTGAGCCAGTGTTTGCTTGAATTTTCAAAAGCCATTGTTTTGTTTGCAGCAGCATGATCAACCAAACTCCAAACAATCCAAGGAATAACCTCAAATGAATCAATAGTAATAATCTTTAATTTTATCAAAACTAATCCATTTGAATAAGCATCAACACACTTTAATGAATAAAGCACTAATAGCTAGAACTAAAAGAACTATTTACCTTCTCTTGAATCCAATTGAAATCGGCCTCCATGCCTCCAAAAGCAAAGGCATCTCATCTGATGTAGAATAATTGTCATGATGTTTTAAATAAGCAGCTTTTAGCTTTCTATACCTCATAATGGTGTATGAAATTGCCTGAAATCGACATGCTAAAATATTCAGTTAAATATGAGTGGACTATATTTTAGTAGCATAATCAAGCTGTTTGATAACACTCTCTAATAGAACAAAAGTTCACTCATTCGCATTACCAATTAAACAAAATTTTCAAATCATCATGACACATTTGATTTCAAATTAAAATGTTATATCTTGAGCAGATCCTTTTATAGGCAAAAGATATGAATAAGCTTTTAACATTTCTAATCTTTAACGGATAAGTACCTAATATTTTGACTTTAACATATTAGATTATCATTACCAAACAATCGCAAATTAGCCCTTTAATACATTAAAATTCAGTAATGCACCCCTGAAGTAGTATAAATAAGCCCTTATAAAAACTTGTTCCAATGCTATTACTAAGATCCGTCTAAATAAGGCTTGTTTTGTCAACATATAATAACATTCCGGCAAATGTCAAATTGTTAGCAGTTTACTTAAATTTTTAGGAAAATCTTAAGGGTGAGTTGTACTATTTTCATATAATAATTCGAGAACTTAAATGAACTCATAATTCAATGCATTGAAAGGAAAGATGTAAAGTGATAAGGTATTATATAGTTCAGGAACATGCTCATATAACTTTAGTGACTATGTGCATATTTTATGCAACCTAAAGCTTATTATTTCAGCAGTATGATAGCTGCTACTGAAAGCAAGATGAAAGCATAGGAAGAAATGGTAGTAATACTTCATATGATGTAGGTTTTCAAATGCCAATGAGGGGTTCTATTTACCTAATTACCACTATTCTCTCTTCCCCACTTCTCAAAGCCACCCAATCTCGCAAATCATGGATTATAAAATTCAATCATAGAACTTAGGTTATATGACACCAAAAGTTTCTAAACAAGGATATACGCGGAAACAATTAACAATGGGGATTATTTTAATTTAACAAATGCATCACTAAGACCATACCTCATATATTTCTACCAGCAGTAAATTTGTGATATACACTTTAAAAGATAAATCATTAGTAGAGTTGTTCATTTGAGAAAACGGGCATAATAAATGGAAATTTTTACCAATAAAGTTCAATAATGCATACCTTGGCAGCAAGAAGAAAAATATCATTTGTTTCTGAAAGAAGGAAAATAGAACGAACAAGCATCAAAACATGAAATAAAAATCTGTTCGAAGAAATAATTTTGAAATTTAGTCCTTACCATTGGCATGTTGTATAAATCCCAAAAGTGCCTCCTTACATAGTGATTGTGACCTTGCCCCAGTACAAAGTAAGCAATGAGAAGAATTCCAATCTGCTTCTGCACATGATTTGCTACAACCATAGCCATATTGGCCACACAATTAACGGGATTAGTTCAATCTGGATGCCTAATATTGAAAAAGGCAAATGGTAGGTTTCATTTGAAGTTAGAAAAAAAGGCATGAATCACCAATAATTGATAAGCCAGAATTAGTAAGCCTCATACATGACACTAAGTGAGCAAAAACTAATGAAATTTATTTCTTTTCTTTCTTGAACATGTTTATCCACATTATAATGACTTAAGACTTTTTAAAAGCAGTTTCAAATATTATAAGAGAAACTATCAAACTGATGACAATGCCTATGTGTGTGCTTGGAATTGCATTAGTCCTGCTTTTGGGTTTCCGCAAGAAGGTTTGGACACAAGACAGTTTTTGATGTGTTTGATTAATTTTTAAAGACCTGATATCGGGAAAAAATAATTTTAACCCAAATCATAATGACTTCCTATTTTGACATTATTTATCGCTTGAATCTATATCGTGTTATTTCTGATCAATACTTTTACTTGTCCTTTAAGTCATCAACCTCTAGTGACATTTATACAGTAACTTCACCAAACATATCAGCACCCCGATTAATCTCACAGGCTTTTCAATATGTTCATTGAAACAAGTTGTGAGCAGAAGTATTAGAACAAGTGTATTTTTCATAAGCTCAAGTCAATGCTGCCTTTAGTCGTACTAAAGTGTTTGGATATACACCATTAGAATTGGAATTGACAAAATTAGGAAAATCTATTCAGCAAAGGGGGACACAATCTCAATCATACGCATAGCCCTAGGTCTAGCTAGTGCATCAACAAGGCCTAACTATATTTCCTCAAGTTACTACCCCATTTTCAATGTAGAAGATAGATAGCGAGAGGGAGCATGAAAAAACACCAAGGTGAATTACCTACAGTAGAAGTTTTCTCCACATCCTCCGGGACAAGAAACAACTGTGGGCAAGGAAAACTCGTCCGAGTGAGGCAGTATGAGTTCACCGTTCATTAATGATTCTGCAACCCCATTATGCAGAGAAACTTTAGGTCCAGATCTACTGGGAGCACTGTCTTCCATGCAAGAATCATCTTCCTCGCTAGATGAACCAACAGCGGAATGATATTTTGAAATGTACTTTTCCCTACCACATCCATTACTAGAGGAGACACCTAAATTTTTCAAATAAAGTTTCCTCCCAATCTGAATTTCTATCGAGCCAATAAATCGGAAACAAAAACTACATACTAGACAGTCAATCTGCAAAATGAAAATAACAAAAAGTTTAAAGTTATAAACCTGCATGCTTTCTGGGAAAACTAATAACACTCTTCAAGCAGAATATATAAAAATAAAGGAAATAAAAGAAATACTTGTGTCAAACAGACCAGACCTTGTTTGAAGGATGCTGAAGACCTACCAGCATTAGGTCCTTCAAAACAAGTTCTCCTTCTTTAAACTCCTTGTTAGCATAGACACCTGAGAATGTCGATTTTGCAACTGGGGTCATTAAGCAGCTTAAACCTCTAATACACTTGTCTACTCTATCAAGTAAGCAACTTTGAGATTAGACGCATGACCCCAAAAAATTAAATACTCAACCCAAATCTTGCCTCCAAGTAGAAAGCCTTCCCACATCAATATGAAGAATCAGTTAGTTACGATGAACAATTTATTTCCTTGGACATTGAAAAGTTTACTAAAATTCATCAAATGACACAATAACACTGCAAGTAGCAGTAGTACCCTTTCCAAAGTCGCCATTTTGATTGACTTGGATACCAGGGCATTGCCTTGCGGATATAAGTTCACCAAAATACTCCTGAACATATAAAATGACCATTCATAAGGGGAGAAAAAAAAAACTACCAACAATGGGAACAAACAGTAGCAATTAAAAAGACAAAGAAATTGCCTGGACTTGGGGAGGAGGAGAAGGATGGAGAAGAGCTGAAATTAGGGAAGCGCACTTTGAATCAATTGGGCAAATTGGGTCCATTAATGAACCTTACACCTGGTGGCGGCGTTATTATAACTTATAAGCCTTCGGTTCTAGCGAACCACCTTGTTTGGTTTTCTTTTTTTATTTTCTTTTGTTATTTGTTTAAAATTGGTAAACAATAATAAAATATAGTTGAACCAAATATTTTAAGAAAAAAGAATTGCAATTTTTATTAATTGATTTTTTAATTTAAATATTTTTATTATGAAAATTAATCAATTAATTTTCATAAATTAATCAATTTTTATAATTAAAATAAACATGTTAATTTTTATTTAACAGTTTCTTTCAATTAAGCTTTCACCTGTTCGATGAACAAAGATAATCTTTTTCTTCAATCTTATTTTAAAGATTTAATTTTGTTCAATCTTTATTATATATGTATTTTATTACCGGTTAAATAATTAAATCTTAAACCTCTTATATTATCAATTTAATTTCAATCTAATTTTTAAAACAATCATCAAATACATTTTTTTATTTGTTCATATGGTTTATTAAATTCAGCTTTTCATTGTAAATTTCAAATTTTAACATTTTTTTTGTATTAAAGTCAATTGCATTGCTCGGTGATTCATAATTCAAGTTTTAAGATAAATTATTTTACTCAATTGCACTACTTGTATCACTACGTAGGTCCAGATATTGGAGTCTTACTACCCTTCGCACCTTCCCTCGACTCATACGAGCTTTACTGCTTTCGCCTTTTAAGAACCCTACTTCACTAACATCCTCTTACTCGTCATTCCCCATTAATGGTGATTCATGCTTCAAGCTTTAAGGTAAATTATTTTACTTAGACTCAAAACTTTAACTCGACAACCCTTTACTTGCGTGACAAAGAATTAACTTATAACAAAACATTCTTGTTTCTACTTTTATTTTTTATTCTGTAAAAACTATTTATTTAACTCTAAGGTTTAACAAATTTAACCCTAAGGTTTCAGAGATCACAAATAAGGCCTTAACATTTAGAAAACATTTAAATATAACCTTATAATAAGGAAAACTGACGATCATCATTTTTTTGCTAGGTCAGCGATGACTTGATAATTTTTAATATTAATTTATTCCTTATAGGGGCATTATATCTGACCTGGCAATATGAGCTTGCTTTTTAAAAAAATTAAAAATATCAATAATTTTTAAACCTACGAGACTTGCCTTATTTAATTCTCAAAAGGTTGATTTTGAGTCTGCATGTAAGTTGTTTGATAAAATGCCTGATAAGAACGCGTTCACTTGGACTTTGCTTATAACTAGATTTCAACAATTAGGCTTTTTAAAAGAGGCTATAGATTTGTCTTTGGATATGCTTGTGTGTGAATATGTTCCTAATAGGTTTACTCTAAGTGTAATTATTTCTGCTTCTACTAAACTAGGCTCGTCGTCTCTTGGACAACAATTATTGAATGAATGATTCAAATGTTAGTTGAGTTAGTGGGTCATAAATCCTTTTATTGGTTAAGTACAATAAATTAGTGGTTAGCTATAATCTTGCTGGTGTAGGGAATTGTGGGACTATGGTCCTAAATTTCTGTTTTGTTCTATTGCTCTTAGTGTTATTTAAAGGCAGATGTACTTTTCTTTTGAATGCTAGCTATAAAAAAGACCACTTCTTTGAGTCTTTGACCTTACCTTGAATATTATATTCTTTTCCCTTTTACCTACAATTTGTGGTATCAAAATTGTTCCAACGAAATAAACCAAGTTCGGTCCACACTTGAGGAAAAAAAGTAAAGTTAGAGAGAAAGAGAAGTTGAGAGAGATGCCCATTTTCTTCTTAAAAAACAAGCATCAGCAGAAAAGAGAGTGAATGAAGGCAATTGAGCAATTTTTTCAAAGAAGAAAAATTTCGACTATAGCAGGCAATGGCACTAACCCATCATTTTTGCCCCTAATTTCAATCTTCAAAGGGGAAAATATATCATCTCTGGAGTTTGAAAATGGGTACCTTATTTAAGTCCCAAAATTTGTGATACTTGGTAGTGAACGGGTATAAGGAACCAAATCCGACACCAATGTAACTTGACCAAACATTGAGAGAAAATCATAACAAGGACACGAAGGATTTATTTCTCATCCAATCAGCAGTAGATGATGATATTTTTTTCCTAAATTGTTGTAGCTAGTTATTCAAATAACTACTAATGAAACTATTGTTAGTAAGGTGTTAAGGAGTGTGACCTCTAATTTTGTTCATGTTGTTGCCGCTATAGAAGAGTCTAAGGACCTACCTACATATAGTTGTGATGAATTGATGAGTTCCCTTTTAGCCCATGAAGCTAGAATTGGCATGTCGTAAGAGAAAGTCAAGGAAAAGGGTTTCCAGGTGAAGGGGGAGTATTCTCATAATGGGAAGTAAAAAAATTCACAAGGCAGAGGTAGAGGTAGATTTCATAGACGTGGTGGTGGTTGTGATAGAGGTCATGTTCGACATTTAGAGTAAAGACAATTCAATTCAAGAAGCTCTATTCAATGTAACTATTGTAAAAAGTTAGGCCATCCAGAAGCATATTGATGGGTAAAAAAAAAGGATGAGCAAAGGTAAGCAAGCTTTGTGGAGAAAGAAGATACTGAAACACTATTCATGGCACATTCTTATACAACTGGTGTTCCTGATCATGTTTAATTCATCGACAATGGGTGCTCCAATCACATATGCAGCTCACGTTCCTTGTTTAAAGAATTGGATTCTTCACAAAAGTCAAAAGTTTTTCCTAGGTAACAACAAGCAAGTTGAGGTTGAAGGAAAAGGTATGATTGCTATTAGTACTAGTAATGGCAAAAAGAAGTTGCTGCATGATGTTCAGTTTATGCCTAGTTTGAATTAGCCCCCAAAAACTCTTTAAATGAAATTAAAATTCATAGAAAATAAGAATGCTATATAATTAAACCTTTAAGATCATTAAAAATAACTTTTATAAAGAGAACTAACTGAAGCAACTAATCATACCACTGTACAAATTATTAATTTATAATAAAAAATTCAATTATTGGAGGTGAGAGTTTCAGAGAATCGAAAGTTGTGGACTTGCTCGTTGTGGAGTTTAGAATCGGGAGTAATCGCTAGCAATTGCGTAAGGACTAAGGAGTGGGTAGTAGTTGTTGGTTTATGCCCTATAGCCAATCGCTTTGTTTGTAGTTTAGTGACAAATTATTTAAAAGGCATTCTTTATCTTGTACATGTTTAGATGTATAAGATAAAGTCTATGGGATAATTGTACATTGCAAATAAAATTATAATGAGATTATAATTATGAGATTCATATTGCATTTATGTATTATTCCTAAATGTTCCTAGTCATTGTTCTATTAAGATTGGACATTAATAGAACGGAAAAAGACTAACACACATTTTGTTTTTCCTTATGAAGGAAGTAGTCGATCTCATAGGCTAAAGTAGAATGAAGTTTACCAGTAGCGACATAATTTGCGATATCATCAAACCATGGTATCTTTAGGTTGTTAAGTAACATTAGGGTTTCATTAGGGAAGTTCTCATTAATATCATTACTTTGCTTGCATTTCCCTCGTTCCATACATGATAGATGGTCTGTGATCACATTCTCTACTCTCTTCTTATCTCGTACTTCTATATTAAACTCTTGTAATAGTAGCATCCATAGAATAATTCTTCGTTGTACGTCCTTCTTGGCAAAAAAGATATTTTAAAATAGTGTTATCGGTTAATACGATCATCTTAGACCCTAAAAGGTACAACTGAAACTTATCACGTGCATACACCACTGTGAGTAGTTTCTTTTCTATGGTGGTGTAGTTAAGTTGAGGTCTTGTATTCTTCCTTACGTAGTATATTACATGCAACCTTTTATTTTTTCCATTAGCCTAATATGCAACCTATAACTTGGTCACTTGCATCGCATATGACCTTAAATGGGAGTGTCCAATTAGGTGGCATTAAGATTGAAGCTAATGTTAGTGCCTCCTTTAATTGATTAAATGTGGATAAACAATTTTCATCGAAGAGGAAGGGCATGTCCTTGATTAACAAGTTTGTCAATGGTCTTGCAATTTATGAGAAATCCTTAATGAAAAGATGGTAGAACCCAGTATGCTCTAAAAATCCACACACACCCTTAACGTTGATTAAAGATGGGAGTTTCTTTATAACTTCAGTTTTTCCTCTATCTACTTCAAATCCTTAGTGTGAAATTTTGTGCCCAAGCACTATCCCCTCCTACACCATAAAGTGACACTTCTCCTAATTTAGCACTAAATTTGATTCTTTACATCTTTGGAGTACCTTGTTCAAATTAGTTAGAATATTTTAAAAGAATTTCCAAAAAGTGAAAAATCATCCATAAAAACTTCCATTATGTCCTCGATCATATCTGCGAAGATAAAAATCATATGTCTTTGAAATATGGCCGGGGCATTGCATAATCTGAAAGGCATCTATCTATACACAAAAGTATCGTGGTCTTTTCTTGATCCTTGGGTTAGATGAATATCTAATTATACCTCGAGTAACCATCCAAGAAGCAGTAGAAGGAATGACCAGCCACTCTTTCTATTATTTAATCTATGAATGGGAAAAGGAAATGGTCTTTTTAAGTCACCTTGTTAAGTTTGAGATAATCTATACACACTCTCCATCCCGTGATAGTTCTTGTTGAAATTAATTCTCCACTTTCACTCTCCATTACAGTCATTCCACCTTTCTTTGGTACACATTGTATCGGACTGACATATTCACTATCGGACGTGGGATAGATTATCCCCACGTCTAAGAGTTTTACTACTTCTTTATTAACCACTTCTTTCACATGAGGTTTAACCTATGATAACGCTCCCTCACCACTCTACATCCTTCTTCAAAGTTTATTCGATGCATACAAACATTTGGGCTTATATCTCGAATATCAAATAATTTCCATCCTATGGCTTTCATCTACTTCCTAACAATAGCTACCACCTTACTCTCTTATTTCCCATCTAGTTGGATAGAAATGATGATGGGTAAAGTTTGACCTTCAACTAAGAAAGTATATCTGAGATGGGTAGGCAAAGGTTTAAGCTTTCAAGTGGGTGGTTTCTCTCTAGAGGATAGTATGGGTGCTTCGATTTGGACTAATATGTCTTGATGAGTTTGAATACCCGACTCCTTCATCTCATCCTCTCCTTCAGACTCAAACTTGTTTGCCTTCCTAGCTTATTATCTATCTCTACTTCTATTGATTTTACTTCTACAACGTAATTCTTTACTTATTCTTGCTTACGTTCATCCATAATGTCAATTTTCATACGTGTGCTACTTTCCTTTGGATTTTTTAAAGCCTTGTTCATATTAAATTCCACTTGACCTTAACCAATTTGAAGTGTTAGTTTTCCTTCATGAACATTAATTAATGCTTTTCCTTTGTTCATAAAAGTTCGTCCAATAATCAATGGACAGGTCTTATCCTTTTCAAAATCAAGAACCACAAAGTCCATAAGAATAATGAACTTGTTCACAAGTATTAGAACATCTTCCACCACTCTAAACAATCTCTTAACAGATTGATTAGCCAACTAGATGAGCATTGAAGTTAGCTTGACCTCACCGAGCCCCAATTTCCTGAACATTGACAAAGGTAAAAGATTGATATTTTCTTCTAAATCGCAAAGGCATTTTATGAATTCAAATTCACCAATCACACAAGATATTGTGAAGGTTCCTAGATCTTTCAGCTTGGATGACATCTGGCTGGTGACTATGGAACTATAGGTGCCAGTTAAAGCTACCATTTAGTTATCTTCCTAAGTTCACTTCTTCGATAATATATCCTTAAAAAACTTAGCATATTTGGGAATGTGTTCTAAAGCCTTGACGAATGAAAGATTTATCTGCAACGTCTTTAATTTCTCTACAAATCTCATAAATTGTGCATCCAGTTTATTCTTTTACAATCGTTGAGGATATGGAACTTTGGGTGGATATGGCGAAGGGGCAATTTAAGGAGGGTATTCGCTCATATCCATGTCTTTTTTTTCTTGGTCTTTCTCAACAGGAGGAGGCTTTGCAGCTCTTCTCTTTGTGAGTTGTTTAAATTCCTTCCCACTTCGAAGTGTTATAGCTTTTAGTTGCTACCTCGATTTTGTTTCAAAAGTGCTTGGGAGATTCCCTGCATTTCGTGCAAACAAATCACTTGCCAATTGCTCATTTGAACCTCTAAATTATAGATAGAAGAGGCTTGATTCTTTGTTACTTGCTCGAATCTCACCTTCCAAATTCTTTTGAGCATCATCTAGGCTTCCAAGCTTATCAAAATCCTTATCCAACTTAGAGTCCATCGAGTTGGGTTTCTCCTATTGAAAACCAGGTGACCCTTGAAGTCAGAATTGACCTCCTATATTGTTTGAATAAGAGAAGTTTGGGTGGTTCTTCCACCCAAGGTTGTAGGTGTTTGAGTAAAAGTTGTTCCCTCCTTTTTGACCATGTTGCACTCCTATGTAATTCACTTATTTTGGATCATAATCCTTCATCAGGAAACAATCAATGGTGTCATGGTTTATTTGCTTATACAACTTGCATTTTTGTTGAACAGCTTTCACAGGAGCTGAGGATAAAGCCTTCATATTGTTTATCTGTTGAGTCAATTTGTCGATCTTAGCTTGCATTTCTTTAATTGGGTCCACAACTAAAGCTCCTTTTTGCTTGAGAACGGTTGTGGGCTATCTATTCCTATCTATTATCTAAAGACAACTATTACTAGCCATTTCTTCGAACAACTTCTTAGCTTCATCCACCATCTTTCTCATCAACGATCCTCCTAATGTTGCATCAATAGTGCCTCTAGTAGGTAGATTCACTCCATTATAAAAAGTTTGCAAAAGAAATTCTTTTAGTAAATTATGGTGAGGACACCTCCTTTGCAAATCTTT
>JANIJH010000009.1:2385379-2402364 GCA_024520975.1 Erythroxylum areolatum | reverse complement strand
TATATCAGATGGTTCTTCCATTGAATATAACAAAAGAAAAGAGTTTTGTTGTACTGGGTAGCTATCGAAAAAGAAAGGGTTTGAAAGTGACTGAAGCTGTTTCTCGAATGAGTCTGGCAGGAGCTTTTTGGACTACTAATATGAGTTTGGCAGGAGCTTTTTGGACTACTAATAAAGAAGGGCTCCATATCTTATAAAGGCTAAGATAGACAATTGATAAGTACCATATCATCCCAGAATTATGTTAGGGGCAATTTTGTCTGTTTGCATTTAAAACAATCTGGTGGGAGTGCCATTATAAATCAAAGGAGTGATAATAGCGGCACCCATCATGGAGTTGAGGTATTATATAACGGGGTTTATGGGACCAAACTTACATGTGAAATATTTATGGGGAGTGTTTATTATCAACTGCTTTGCCACATGGTTGTAGACAAATTCCAAGTTAGAGTCGTTGCTTACAATTGATGTGACAATTTACCTCTTTTGTGTTGTACATTTGGTATTCAAGCACCAATTTACAATCTTTGTTTTACTGCGATCTATCTATGTTTCTTTGTGATGCTTTCAATTATTTGTATAGTACCTTTTTCCTACTCCTCAAATCTCCATTATGATTAATAACCAACCCTATATTGTATATATGTTGGTTTCCTACTCTTAGCTTGCAAAGCTTTACTTCATTACTTTTTTTAATATCATTATCCAATTCCTCCCTGTGACTATTCTTGGCTATGTTAGCGGTGCTTGAGAATAAAGTTGTTGTATTTCACCTTCACATTCTTCGGTTTTAAGGTGAGTGGTTAAATTCTTCTGTACATGCCTTTCTGAAGTTGCTATAGATTCAGAATGAATATATGATCATAAACTTGGATCAGTGGATGGGCTTTTACTAATTTTGTAATGACGTACTACCTACTTTTAGCTCAACTGCTCTAAATTTCTTGGTCACATCATAGTAGAACTTCTTGTGTTGTCTGTTCATTTTCTTATTTTATGATGATGTTACAATATCTGTACTTGATCACTTATAAGAATAACCACTAACTCCAAACTTGATCACCAAAGCATTCATGTAGAATAACAATGCTAACAATAGTTTCGGTTTTTATTAGGCTTCTCAGGAGCCAAGCTATTGGTAATTGGATATACTTAACATTCCAGAGGAAAGAAAATGATTAACATTCCAGAGGAAAGAAAATGAAAAAATAGAGATCTTAGGAGTTAAACATTTTGTTAGCCTCTTAGAGTCCACTACAGAATTTCGAAAGTGACCAACTTTTCACTAACATCAAAAGTACTTACAAGGTGAAATATGGCTGACCAATAATAACATAAAAAATCACATTCTTATCACTTTTGAAAAAATAGAATAAACTATATTTAAGATCAGACAAACATATCCAAATAATATAGCACTGAATTTTATTGTTGCACAAAATTTAAACAAAAAAATTTACGATTTATTTTATATGATTAATTTACTGTTTCTGTATGTTATGTGCCTTATGATTGTAGTTGCCAAGTGAAGTCGTGGTTAGTCATGTACTTGAAGCTCCACAGCTGCATGAATGGATTGAAGGGGCCATTGCTGATGGGAATCCTGATACTTTGCTTTCAGCTTTGATTAGTCATGTACTTGAAGCTCCATAGCTGCTGTTGGTGAAGACATAGTATCAACTTGTAGTAATCAAAAGAAGCACAAGAAAAGTCATAAGTCTAATTCATTTAAGGAAGAAGTTTCAAACAATATCCAGTCCTTTAGTGAAGTTGTCATAGAGGGATCTCTTCTTCAATCATCTCACAACCGCAAGCACTTGGCATTTGATATATTGCCACTTCTTCCCCTAAAATTACCTGCAACATTTCTTCCTTATCTTATGTCTTACAAACTTGTTTTGTCTGATGGATGTTCTTTCAACAAAGGACTCTTGATAGTTAGATAATAGATGAACCTTCAGATTAATTAGTGTATTATGACATATTTGCGAATTGCAATTAGTATATTTTGATATTAATTAGTGTATTATGATATGTTTGCAAATTATAATTAAATAATACATTGTCTACATGTATGAAATTCTTGTGATACATAAATAATTATTAAAATTAATGATATATTAAAAAATTGAAGAATTATTAAATAAATAAAAATAATTATTTATGTATCACAAGAATTTCATACATATAGACAATGATACATAAATAATTATTAAAATTAAAATAATTATTAAATTAATATGATTTTTGAAAAAATAAAAAATAAAAAACAATAATAAAAATATCGCAGAAGACATTCTACGACGTTTTCAAAAAAATGTCGTAAATTCCTTCACATTTTGTGACGTTTAAAAAACATTGCGGAATATTAAACAATTCGCGACTTTTTTTAAAAACATTGCGGAATGTTAAAGATTCTGTTATCTTTTTAAAAAACGTCGCGAATTGTCCAAACTTTCAATGACATTTTTATAAACGTCGCAAAATATTAGTATTTTCTGTGACGATTTACATAAAAACCTTTTGCCTACACCACATTCTACGACGTTTTCTAAAATGTCGCGGAATACATTCTGTAACATTTTTGGATATTCTATAACGTTTTAAAAGCGTCACAAAATGCCTTGTTTTCTTATAGTGGTAGAAGGGTCGTGAGCTAAAGACAATAAGAGGACAACAATAAATAGATCAAGAGATGAAGGCAGTGAGCAGTGAGCAGTGAGCAGTGAGCAGTGAGCAAACAATGAGCTGAAGTGAGCAAGCAACTGTGACGTGAAGGCAGTGAGCAGGTGTTAAGGATAAAGTAGGAGAGTGAAGGGAGCAGATGGTGAGGTGAAGGCAGGAGTAAGCAGTGAGTTAAAGTGAGCAGGCGGTAACAGAAAGAGAGTAGGTCGTGAGTTTAACAATGAGGAAGAAGACAATCGCGCCTTGTATGGAAGCTACATTGTTGCCCAAAAGTATCCACCAACTAGATAGAGAAACTCTCATCCCTTTGTATCCAGCCAACTACCCCTATAAGCATATGTTGTATTTGCCATACAAACCATGTTCCAGTGCACTAGACAAAACAATTTGGTTGTTACACCCCTCAGTTTTTTCACTATTAATGCAACTAGCATTTATTTAGCATCATTGCTCCTAAAGAGAGCTAGAATAAATTAGCTTGGAAATAATACTATGTCCTTAAGAAATTATTCATTCTTTGGTTATCCACCCTTTAGAGGTTATCCACACAATTGCTTTTGCCTTAGCCAATATGAAACCTTATCTTATATTTATTTCAATTGTCATTTCACCAAAGATATCTAAGAATGCATTCAACAAATCTACAAAGTTTCTTATTAAACTAAAGATTAGGAAGAAATAATTAGTTGGATTTACAATGTTAAATCGTTATCTAAGGATGATCAACTCTTTATGGTCACATTTGAATGTGTTGTATACTCCATATGGATTGAGAGGAATTCCTAGTTCTTTCCCAATGCATCCATGGAATTTCAACCCCTTAAGCTCAAGATCCTCACATGGATAAGGGAAATCACACTTTAAAGGAAAAGATATCTCATTTCGTCTCCCTGAATCAAACTTGAACTAAACCTTTTACAGCCTGTTTAGAATGCATGGAATTGAATTCAATTATTAGGTTGAATTCAATTCCTCTGTTTGGAACAAAAAATAGCCACAAATTGAATTCATATGTGGGTTTAAAACTTACTTCTTTTGTAAATTCAATTCACGCTCTCATTCACGTGAATTCAACTCCTTTGGCTACTACTATTCTTTTTTAACCCACAAACCCAACAATGCCCACGATTCCAACATAATAACCCAACATAATGCCTTGTAGTTATCAATACAAAATAACTGCTAATTGTTCATGCAATTTTAAGTTTCTAAATTATAATATTTTTTTATTATATTTATAGCTCAATCTAGCCTAATATCATTTGTAATCAATTTTTCTTTTCATTTTAATAATAAACTTTTTTATAACATTATTTATAATGAAATTGATATTTATAAGTTGTTTTATGTAAGTGTAAATGTTTATTATTTAATAAGATTATTTTTTTAGTCAAGGATAAATATATCATATGAAATAATTGAATTCATTTTGATTATATTCCACACAGTGTAATTAAATTCAATTATAATATTATTATGTTCCAAACACTATAAATTGAATTCAATTCAATCTCATTAATGTAATTAAATTCAATTCATTAATGAATTCAATTTGAAGATTTCCAAACACCCCTTAATGCATATAATTCTTTATGACAAATGGACTAGGATAAAGCCTTAACATGCTAGCTCTTTTGAATACTAGTTACTTTAGCTCTAAGTGTACTTATTTCGTGTTATCCTTTTTACTTAAACATTTTGGTCAACTAATACAAATTCTTTTTAACTTCTAAAACAATTATGGTTTTGATGATAACAAATTTTATTATTACTAATAATATTATTCATAATGATATTAGTAAGTTCATATATGAAAGATTATGAACTTTTTGTAGATCAAGAGTTTACAGAAGGAATGTGTTTTGATTTTAAAAAAATTGAAGAGTTATAGAAAATTTGTTTAAAGGAGTTTGGTAGACAATATGAAGATTTAACAACCAATCTTAGGTTTTAGATGGAGTGATCGACTTGTGTGACATCGTATGACTTGTGGACACAAGGCAAAGAGGTAAAATGTATGTGGTGTTTCCAGGACTAATCGGCATGAGGCGAAGCCAATAGTCAGGATAAGCCACAAATGTCAATCAATTTAGCACCCTAGCCATTATGCCTGGAGGAACTCAATGCTTGTCATCCCCAGAATTGGTAATGGGCGCAATCTGAAATAAATGATTTGTTATTGAAATGGAAAGCTCAGTGGAAGGAGAAGTCGTTAAAACAAAAAGAGAGCTCACGGCGAGTTCCAAAGAACCCGTCCACTGCCCTTCGAACACTTTCAAGTGTCTTCATCTCTTCATCGCTATCCCAATCATTCATTCTTTCAATTCTACAGAACAAAACCCTAAAATGATAAATAAAAAAGGCTTCAGTGTGTGTAACAATCAGATCATTGACATCAAAAACATCTCACTGAAATCCGCTAAGATATATTTATATTCTCATCACAAGCCCAAATCACTTCCAAAATTCTTCAATAAACAGACAAAGCAAGAGAAGTAGAAAAGCTATAGAGAGTGCTCAGACAGCCAAGGGTTAGTCTTCAACTTCTGGGTTTTTCATTCCCAGATCGGAAACTCTAGTCCACATAATAATACTCATCACAGCACCCTTCAATTCAAAATCAAACGAAAACAAAGAAATGGTGAAATAGAAAATCGAAGCGCAGAGTAAGCAAAGTCACACACGAGGTGATGGTAACATGAGAAACAACGGCTGCCACTGCTTCGTTATATATAAAGCCAAGAGGGTTGGCGATTTTCTTTTGAAAACTAGGGTTTCTTTGAAGAGTCCTCAATGCTTTCCGAACCAAATGGGGCTTTTCATTAAATAAATAGTTTGGGCTTTGGCAGACTAAAGCAAACCCAACTTCAGCTCTTTGCCTGTCTGCGTGGCAAGTCGCTCAAAGTGGGACCACAATCTAAATATTAATTGCGTTGTTCAAAGATTCTATCTTTTCGTCTTAATTTTCTTGGATTTCTGAGAACTCGTTGTTTCAACTTTGCAAATCACGGTTAGGCTCAATTTACATCTATCAATCACCAAATAAATATTTCAGGACTCTATTTGTGTGCTTGCTTGTTTGTTCTTTGGGGGGTTTTACTGTTGTTTGGAGTTGTGAGTATTACTGGGGTGATTCAGAATGTATTTTTGGGATTGTAGCAATGTGAAAAGCGTAAAGCTTTATCTTTTTCTTCTCCAATTTTTAAATTAATTTGATTAATTACTGACATGGGTTAGAATTTGACAATGGAACTTGCCTATCGTATTCAAGACTTCCCCTTGTCCCTCGCTTCCTCTTTATGGTTGGCTGCAAGGGCTATCTTGTTTGAAAAATAAATGCTCTCCTTGATGTTTTAGGTTTTAACTCATAGCTTGTGTTTTCTTCTAATGATGTATTGGTTGATCTTTTATGTGAATGAGTGGTACCATCTGCATTCAGTCGTGTCACTACGTTTGTCTCTTCGTGTTGTTTCTGGCCTATGTTTTTGATCCAGTTCAAGAAGGAAACTTTATAATGTGTATGTCTTCAGATCTTTTTATGCAGTTTGTTTCTTTCCAGCTTGCTTTACAATTACAGAGCCGGCTGTATGAAAAACTAACCTTCAATTATCTTTTACATTACCCCCATTAAGAGATTATATTTTACTTTTATTTTAATTATATGATTTGCCTCTACTCAACGACCACCTCTGCGGAAACCCTTCATAAAGCCTTCTCTTAACATTAGCAGTTAAACCCTTTCATTGACAGAACAAGCGTTGTGAATCAATGGAACCAGATTATGATGATGAAGAGACAAAGAAGTGGGCTTGCAGAAGATGCGGTCATATTGGTCTTGACGAATCCGACGGCTTTTACTATTGCCAAGAGTGTGGTGCTCAAGCTGATGACATCATCTTAACTGGTGTTGCCGATGAGGACTTTGTGGATAAGGACGGTGACGGTTGCGCCATGTATAGTGCACGCTTCACTCGTCGCTCTCAGGGTGGTGCTCGCAACTCTCAGCCGAACCTCGCCTCACAGTCTTTGTTTCATCGCACACAAGAGGATGAAGACAACAAGGATATCAAGATAAAGAAAGAAGAGATAGATTATGCCGACTATTATTACATGGATGGAGTTGGGCCTACTGAGCCTGAGGATTTTGGGGCAAAGGCAGTTGTGAAGTTGAGTTATGAGGATTACTACAATGAGGTGAGACTTAGGTATGTTATGGGGGTGCAATGGATGATTCAGATGCAGTGTGATGCTTTGGTGGAGAAGTTCAAAGTGCATCCTTTGGTTCGTGGAGTGGCATCTTCTGTGTGGTTAAGGTTTGTAGTTGGGACTGGAGTTTTTAAGGATGGATGGGCTGATGATGTCTTGTTGGAGTCTGAGGCTCAAAAGGAGGGTAAACACTGGAACCATAGTATTATATTTGTTTCCTTTTAAGTTGTATATTGATGTAGTAATACTTTGTATGTGGACTTATGATTGATTTGTGCATATACATATATGCACTGTTTAATGGCTCAAAAAATTTTCAAGTAGTTTATAAGTTGGGTATATTTTCTTTTTTTTTTTTGGAGAATTTGTAAATAGTTTTTGTAGTACCTTCCTAATGTTAAAGTAACATGATTCTTGCTTGTTGTTCAGGTGAACCAGAAGAGCACGTGGTACATACTAGGTACCGTGATGAACCTCACAACGCACATGGCCAGCGAGCAGTCATGGTATGGTTTAGGGAATTGAGAAAGACGATTCCATTATCTTGTTCCTTGGCTATTTCCTTTTTGGCTTGCCATGTTGTAAGGGAAGCAGTTTTGCCAACCGATTTAATGAGGTGGTCAGTGGAAGGGAAACTCCCTTATTTTGCTGCTCATGTTGAAATTGAAAAACGCTTTGAACAGTCATCGCCTGCCTGTCCCATTAGTTCAAGTGTAATGTTTAGGCCTTCACAAGCAGTTTTTACGCAGAAGTTGGAATCAATGGCAGCTAGCATTGCTAAGTCCATAGGCTTGCATTTACCTCCTGTGAATTTCTATCAAATAGCTCGTCGTTACCTCATGAAGTTGTCTCTTCCTGATGAAGAGATTCTTACACAAGCATGTCGAATAAACGACTGGTCAATGCCCCCTGAGTTATGGTTATCTATGAATGAGCTGAGGCTTCCTACGCGTGTTAGCGTCATGTCAATACTGATTGTCGCCATAAGAATTCTTTACAACATAAATGGATTTGGGGTATGGGAAAGGAGTTTGTCTGGGAAAAGTGGCTTTTCATCTAAGAATGCAGGTAGATTTGATCCCAAATTTAATTCTGAATTGAGTACTGATGCAGAAAAAGGTTCTGGTTCTGCTTCCCATGAGGTGGATGATGTAGGAAAAGGATCCTCAAATAATTCATCATCATTTCAGAAATCAGAGTTGGATACTGCCGATTTGTTGCAGAAGCTAGAAGCAAGATATTATAAACTTGTAGACACTTATGGTACGTGTATAAACTAGTTTGACTAAGAATGTTCTGAATGACTTTCATGTACAGTTTGAAGGGTCCTTTGTTATTCAACTAAACATTAATGTTTAACCACAACGTTTTCCTTCAATTATATACTTTTTGTTGTTGTGCCATCAGAATTTTCAAGGGACTTGCCAGCCTACCTCCAATACTGCAAGGATGTGGTATTTGCTGGATCAACACCATTTCATATTGATCATCGTGAGGAAGAGGAGATGATAGAGAAGCTATGGGATTTCTATCAGAATGCTAAGGTGATACAAAAACCTATAATTCCTTAACATTTTACTGTTCATGCAAAGCATTGTGTTTTTGTTTGTATAAGAATTACTCAGTTCGTTGATGATCAGAATTTGATAGAATTTGGAAGGTGAGCCTTCACATCAATTCTGGTGCTACACTATAAATACCCTTGTGTTTCATGCTCAGATAATGGTAGTTAGGTGTACAACCGTGAAGGGGTCAGTTTTTGGTATCTTCTTTTTCTAAAAGCAAGATAATAATTTCAAGTTTTAGTTGAAATTTTTATTTGGATTGAATTAAAATTTTTCGTGCATTTCTGGTTCTTGCACAAACTAATTCAATTAACACACTTCATTTTGACTCGTATTAGGATCATGAAACAGAAGAGCTTGGAATGCAGAATAGTATATTTATTCAAAAGAGATCAAGGAATGATGAAGAATGTGCCAAAGACCTATTGGAAAAAAAGCAAGCTAGAGAATGGTGTCATAATAGTGCATCCGCTAAAATCAGCTGTCACAGTGAAGATTATTGCCCTCAGCAAAGCTTGGATGACAATCCTCTGTCCGGTAAAAAGCTAGGAGGTCAAACTTCAGTGTCTGATGGCAAAGTTTCAACAGAGACTCTCAAAGATAAAGCAATTAGAAGACTTAAAGTAGATATGGAGGAGAATAGATTCTGCTACATTCCTCCCAGGGTTAAAGTTAAGAGATTCGATTACCTTCATTATATTAGAAAGAATGATGATGGTGCGTTAACGTATGTAGCTCATGCAGATTATTACATATTGCTTCGAGCTTGTGCTAGAGTGGCTGAGGTTGACATTCGAATTATGCATATTGGGGTCTTAAATTTTGAGAAGAGACTGGCCTGGTTGGAGAAAAGAATTGACTACTGCTTGAATTTGACACCTCCTAGCATTACTTGTGACGGGATGTTTGGTTTAATGGAATAACTGTTCTAGAACTGATATATTCTTGATAAATGGCTATTACTATGTTTTGCTGGAAAGAATATGCAGATAACTAATCCAAATGTCTAGATATTCCTTGACTTTGGGGAATAACTAAAGACAGCACTCTTCCTATCTTTACCTATTCTGCGCATGTCGGCAATAAATATCATGAATTGAGGACAGAAGTACCCTTGCTCTACTGTATTTTGGGCAATTCAAGAAACTTCTCTTCTGGCGATTCAAGGCTCGTCCATCTCCCTTCAAGGGATTCTTTTCCAGAAATTGTTCTTTCCCTTCAATCGTCAGTGTCCTTCTCCTTCGTGGACAAGTTCTGTCCCTCTCTTCTGGGTAAGTTAAAATTGTTCTTCTATTGTTGGCTTTTCTTATTTTTCGATTGGTGCTCTATGTTTTTTTAGCTATTCCTTTTCTCTGTTATTGTTTTCGGGTGGATCTGCAACTCAACAGTATTAGATTTAAAAAAAAAAATCCAACAAAGCGTTTGGTTTCTAAATACCATTTAGTTTGAATCAGAAGATAAACACAATCTCTGAGTGGTTTGTTTGGAAACCATTTGACATATAGAAATCTTCAATGGGCTGCGAGACGTGTAGTGAGTTCTGAGGTTTTGGTGACATGAACTATTTAACTACATCATTAATGAAAACCATGCTTTTTGATAAAAAAAAAAGCTGGAATTCTATAGCATGAACCTTTGGATTGTCCTAGCTAATCTTTGCCCCTTGAAGGAGGGTAATGGAGCCAACATGGCACACATGATTATCTTTAATTTTTTCGTGCAGATTATACCTCAGTATGTTTGTTCTCAGCATGGTTTGGCAATTGGTGCAACCATGGCTCCTTTTGTGCGTGTACTTGTTTGCATCTGCTTTCCTGTTGCCTATCCAATAAGCAAGGTGCATATGTTGGTTAAATTACACTTACCCGGTATTCATTGTCATTGAAAAGATGGTAAATGCATTGTTTTCTTTTCCCAGCTTTTAGACTTTCTGCTTGGTCCAGGACATGCAGTGCTCTTTTGCAGAGCTGAATTGAAGACACTTGTAGATTTGCATGGTAATGAGGTGCGTGTGTTATATATTTGAATTTCATCATGACATAAGATGATGGTTAATATCCATTTATGTCAAATTGTTTGTTTTCTTTCTACTTGATAATCATTTGCAGCTCCTTCCTACAAATTGTTGATTAATCACTTTTTCCTACAAAATTTGCTTTTAACTTTCTTATGTAACTCTGTCTCTTGTTTGTATTTTCTTGCTCCTTTTGATCATCTTATTTTTGTCAGTCTTGTAACGCTGTTTGATCTTCATAAGGCTGGAAAAGGTGAACTGACTCATGATGAGACAACAATCATTGCTGGAGCACTTGAGCTCTCTGAGAAAACAGCTGGCGATGCCGTGACTCCTATATCTGAGACTTTTGCAATTGATATTAACACCAAGCTTGACAGGTGAGATATTGCGACTTGCGGAATTTACAAACTATTTACCACGTCTCCTCGTATTAGTCCTCATTGGATAAATGCATCTCTTATTTACAGGGAATTGATGAATCTGATATTGGAGAAAGGACATAGCAGACTTCCAGTGTATTATGAGCAACGCACTAACATAATTGGACTTACCTTGTAAGCTGTTTACTGTGACATTTGTAAAGGAAAAGGAAAATTTATTCTTTTAGTTAACAGCAAAATTTGTATGCTTGAAGTATGGACATTCCCGAAAGTTGATACACATTTTCTTCAGTTTGTACCTACAGATGAATAATCACATACCTTGTTTATCATGTGAACAGTCTTAACTCTTTTCTTTTTTAACTTCTTGTGATCTCATTTGTTTCTAGTGGAACAGTTTTACTTCATATTTTATGATTGATATGTGCCTAAATCTGATGTGTAGGTCAAGAATTTGTTGACTGTTCACCCAGATGACGAAGTACCTGTGAAGAATGTTACAATAAGAAGGATACCCAGGTGTTTACTGTTGGCATTCTCCCATAAATTATGAGATCACACGTTTTAAGTTGTTTGTGCAAACATTGAATGCCATTTATCTAGCATGCAATTCACATCATTCGCATTCTGCTATAGGGTTCAAGAAAGTTTACCGCTGTATGACATATTAAATGAGTTTCAGAAAGGTCAAGTCACATGGCTTTTGTCGTAAGACAGAGCCTCAAAACAGAGGACCAGACCTCTAGCAGCACTGCATGCAGTAAGCATTGACTACGTAATTTTATATATCTACTTAATTTAAGAAAAATTCTTTAGGTCCCATTCAATCCTTACAAATGGAAGGTTGTAATTCTAATAATTGGAATTGTAAAAAGGAAAAGATAGAAAAGTTGAGTAGTTTAGAATTGTAATTCTTTACTCCTCTTAAAAATCATTGTTCTGCAAAAATAGGTATGCTCGAATTTGATGGAATTGGGTTGGGAACCGAAAACTTTTTTTTTCCCCCTGTGATAGGTAAATAATAGAATTTGAATTGACAATTCTGATCCCAATTATGGATTCACTACAAATTGAATTCTAGTGTCTTTGGTGAGTCTCCAATCTGTTCCTAGTTAAACTAGATCTCTCTATCTCTCTTGCCAAATAGATCCTGTTGAAGAAGTAAAAATTGATATGGATGGTGGAAAGCCCGTCGAAAAGTCTGCCCTGGAAAGGAGTTTAAAAAGCAAAAGGTCACTTCAGAAGTGGAAGAGCTTTCCCAACAACTGTGACAATTCGTCTAGGAGCAAGAAGTGGACAAAGGACCTGGACTCAGACATTCTGCAATTAGATGGCAATCCACTTCCCAAACTTCCAGAAGAAGCTGTAGATATAATAACAATGAAAGATGTCATTGAAGAGCTATTGCAGGTACTTGGTTGCTCTGTCAAAATGAGGTGATGCTTATTGTAACTTTTATACTCTAATCCTGATTCTGCAATTTGCATCATGCAGGAGAAGATTTTTGACGGGAGGAATCATAGCGCTAGCCTTATTCCGAGGAGCTTGTATATTACACTACGGATAGTGATGAAAATTTTGTTTGTTTTGTTCTGTCAGTTGGACTTAAATGGAGTTGAAGTGAAAATTTTGGGCAGTAGGAGTCATTTCCATTTGTTTAATGGTTGAAAAGGAAGTTGATAGATATATGCTATTACATATTGCCTCCATACATGTCATTGCTAGTTAGTCTTCTTCGATCTGCTGAAGAGTGGAGAGCCTGTGGGAGACCGAGGACAGTGTGTTGTAGAAGTTTAGCTGAAGTAAGCATATGTTGTATGTCAATAATCTTGGTGCCGTTAGTTTGTAGTTCAAGAACAGAAGAAACTTGTTGAGGAAAAAGAGAGCAACAGGAAAGAATGAGTTACTGCAACCTACGCATATCACCAAAAAAAAATTGAGTGGACCAGTTCACCATAAAACGAAGAATACTTCTGGAAAACAAGGCCTACAAAGCTTGTAATGAACAAAACACTGCTTTTTGTTTCATCAAATTCGTATATTATCTGTTTTTCTTAGAAGTGGCATTGGGAGAACTACAATTTCAAAAGGTCAAGATTATGAGCTGTTGGCTTTAACCTGCAACTATTTTTTTTAATTTGCTTCTTATCACAGCCTTTACAATTAAAATTGTTCTATATCTATAATCAACCTATAATATGCATCTATACTACCCATTGCAAGGTTTTGGCCTTATGTTATCTACAAAGCCCTTCAGTTTGGATTTATTGATTTAACTCTCACATTAACTAACTATTTTAGGGTGAATAATTAATTTTATGAGAAACTTTTAATAGAATTCTTTTTATGTAATTAGATATATAATTTAAATATTTAATAAATAAATTTTAAAAGAAAATTATCTCAAATTTATAAACTTATATTGTCTATAGTATTTTCCATTTAACAAATAATTTATGCTATCCTCTTAAAAATTAATTACTTTTATTGAAAATTTTATCTAGACTAATTATTAATATTAATCACACAATCTTCAATTATTTTTATTTGAATTTTACATTAAGAGGGGGAGCGTTAAAGTAACTGGTAAGGTTACTCCTTTATGAACGAAAAGTGATGAATTCAAGTTATGGAAAAAACCTCTTTATAAAATACTAAGAGAAGATTGCATACAATTAATGACCTTCACAGAGCGAGAAGCCTTGTGCCTTGGGGGCCTTTTTAAACTCTGCATTAACTAAGTTTAGAATTTCTTTAGTATTTGTCTTTGAACAACAACTCTTTTTGTATTTTCATCTTAAAATATACAAATAATTATTAATAATTTTATTTAAACTAATTGATGATATAAAATACAATGATCTTCAACCTTTAACTTCCAACAACCAACTTTCATTCTCCTCCCTTTGAACAAAATCAACCCCAGTCAATTAACCTTACTTTTTTAGCAACATGTTAATTACCAACACCATGAACTCTATAGATCCTTCAAACCAAATCAACACACAATCTACTAACCCCAAGCCTTCAAACACAAATACATTACCAACTTAATCAACACTTGGAAACCCTTAGAATTTTCTACCTATTCTTTGGGATAAAATGAACCAAAAAACTAACCTTGTTAGCTAACAAAAATTTTTGGAGTCCTATAGTAGGTGACTTAAGAACTTTTGAGAAGCTTAGATTTATCTAGTCCAATGAAGAGGATCCAATGCTGCCATCAATTGAGGTTCTCTAGATGTGAGCCAATAAATGAAGCATTACTTTTGTAAGGTACTTCCTGGGGAAAAGATTATCATTCCTAGTTGTGCAAATGTGGGCAAATGTAGCTTGGAAAAATATAGGTCTAGAGAGTTTGATGGTCAATGAGGATGAGATTTTTATTTTCAATTTCAACTTAGAAGAGAATGCCCTGAAAATAATTGAAATAGGTCCGTGACATATTTTAAGACATCTAATCTTCCCTAAAAGATAGTATTCGGGTATTAACCTCGAAAGGAGCACATTGGAGATAGTCCTTCTATAGGTAAGCTTTCACATATTACCATTGGAGTATTAGTCAGTGAAAGGTATGAGCTACATTGCTAGTAAACTCAGTAAACCATTAGGAATGGATAAGAATATTACTATGAAGAAGAGGATAAGATTTACAAGAGTGTGCATAGATGTTAATATTAAAAATAATTTACAAGATATGTTGAAGATAATGAAGCTAAAGACTAATGGAACTCTAGAGGAGGACTATGTGAAGGTCACTTATATGTGGAAACCAAAAACCAAAGAAGTGAAGCAAGTAGGCAAGCTAAAGGAGGTAGGGACTAAGCTCCTTAAAAGAAAGGAGAATAGTATGAAGGTTATAGTTGCAACTCACACAGTGAAAGTGTAGGTAGACAATGGGGTTACATAGGAGGAAGAGGGAAATAAAACAATAACTCCTTTAGGGAAAGGGAAAGAGAATCTGGTGGAAGCAAAAGAAAACAAAGATTAATACCCCAATTTAGGAAAAAAAGAGAAACTTTAGGAATTAAGCTAAGTTTTATGGGAAGCATTTCAAAGGCAGCGAAGAGATCCAAGAAGGAAAAAATAGGTAAGAACAAGAAATAATGTTAGCTATCATATAGAATGTTAAAGGTCATAATGGCTTGAGTAAACAACTAGCCATCAAAGATTATATAAACCTTAAGAGGCCTTTTCTTTGGTTTCTTAGAAACCAAAATAAAGTAAGACCATATTGAGAGTGTTTGTGGTTTACTGGGAAGAGACCAGAGAGTCTTGAATTATCATGAAAATCACCTCATTGGTAGAGTTATTATTGGTTTTAACCCTTCTAAGTTGGAGATTACTAATTAGTGTTGTTCTAAACAATGATCCATTGCGAAATGATTGTCACTAGTTAAAGAATTTCAATAGCTATAACATTAATATATGCTTCTAATCATGGCTTTTAAAGGTAGAAATTGTGGGACAAAATAATAAGCATTAACAGGAGTACAAGGGTGCCTTGGTCTATAGCAAGAGACTTTAATTGCTTAATAAATTCAAGTGAGGCATGGGGAGGAAAAACTGGTCAAATCAAAACTATAAAGAACTTCAAAGCCTAGTATGTTCTATAGGGTTAACTAATTTAAAGTTCCATGGAAACTTATTTACCTAGAGTAACAAGTAGGTGGGAGAATGATAATGAAAAGACTAGACAAATGCTTTGTGATTGAACAATGGTTACATCATTACTCTCTAAGCTTAGCTACCTTTAGAGAACAAATTACCTCAAACCATAACCCCATACTAATAGAGTATTTAGATAATAGTGTCATGATCCGCACTTGGCTACCCAACGTTTACCGTGGGTACGATAACTGGTACACTAGAGGTGCCATTCCGTTGTAAATAAAAGATCGTATCATAGATCCATTTTGGTCTTGAAATTTTATATAAGTCCCTAATGAAACACCCTAACTTTAAGGAAGTTGTATAGGATGGACTGAAAGTTGAAGTGAAAGGGTCCCAAAGTCATTGTCATTACCAAAGGCTATCAACAGTAATATAAAGAAACTAATAAGTGGACCTAATGACCCTATGATGATTGAAGCAAAATGCCTTAAGTGAGCTACTAAAGTGTCAAAAATAGATAATACTAAAATACCAAAAATAGATAATAAATAAGTATAGGGACAAAGAGTTTAAGAAGAAATAGGCATACCTAATTAACAAATACAAAGAGACCCTAAAGAATTTGAATTCTCAATTGAGCCTAAAATCTAGGATCCATTGGCTTAAGGATGGGTATAGATGTACAAAATATCAATTCAACTCAATCAAAGCAAGAAGGAACAAAAACAACATCTAATTCTTGACTGATGGTGAAGGAAATAGATTTTTGATTAGCTAAATATAAAGAGGATTAGATATGAACAATTTAGGAAGCAGTTTGGCTGTAAGTTGGAAGTCCAGGAAATACAAAAAGACATATTGGGGGAATGAAATCCATCTCAAATCAGGACAAACAATATCTAATTAAAGAGATCACTAGGGAAGAAATAATAGCCACATTATTCTTCATTCATCCTAATAAGGATCCTAGCCTTGATGGGCTTAATGGAATATTTTTTCAACGAACTTGGGATATCATGGGTAAGAGTATCATCAAAGCAGTAATGGAGTTCTTTCAAAACAGGAGAATTTTGAAGGAATAAAACAAAACATACATTTTCCATATTCCTAAGCATGATAATGTAAGTAAGAATAAGGAATTTAGACCTATTGCTTATTGTAATATAGTCTCCAAGATCATTGCTAAAATCTTGACCAACAAGATGAGGAACAACTTAACGAAGATAATGGCTGTGTTTGGTAAACAGCGTTTCAGCTGTTTATTAGCTGTTTGACTCAAAAGAGATGGTTGACCCACATTAAAAAGCTATTTGGTCGTTTGGTAAGCAGTTGGTTGGGTTGGCTGATTCAACCCAACCAGCTAATTTTTCACAAGCTCATCATACCAGCGTTTGGAGTTAGCTGATCGATTTATGCCGGTCTTACCCTCTCTTTAATCTTTACTCTTTACTCTCTGCTCTCTCTTAGTTTAATTTTTCATTAGGTTATCCAGAATGTTGTTGAACATCGCAGTTAATC
>JANIJH010000009.1:2372645-2385279 GCA_024520975.1 Erythroxylum areolatum | reverse complement strand
TTGAGATGCGGGAGGTAGAACCTGATCTTGGAGAAAGTGAGGGTGAAAGGGAACCAAGTTCACAGGACATAGATGTTAGTGATCACAGAGAAGAAAGTGAGGATAAATATAGTGACAGTAAAGAGAAAGAAGAGTTTGGACATATGGGGCTGTTTGCGTTTTATGTTACAGCTCCATTGGGGTTCCTGCTGAAACCCCTAATAAATTTGATTCACATTCTACTTTTGTTTTACAAGATGGCTTGATTGTATGTGTTAAGTTAGGGACTTTTCACATATGCTTTTGGTATATTTGTTGCTCTATTTTTGATGTTGAAAAGTTAAAAAAAAAACTTTAGTTCATATTTCTACTATTTTTAATTGAAGAGACCTATGTGGTAACTTGTTCTATCTTATGGTGAAATTTTGACACTTTTTTGGCAGATGAATATTGTCAAAGTTTCCAGCAATACGGGCATTGATCCAAAACCATTTGATCCTAAGACGTATGTGGAAGAGGAAGCATTCGTCACTGATGGATCTGGAGCTAAAAGATGACTGAGATTAGAAAATAATATAGTGAGATGGAGAAGGGTTCGAAATCCTAATGGAACTACATCTGTGAGTAAGAGTGTAACTTATAGTGGACAATTAAAATTCCTTGTTGAGATAGATGGGGCATATTTATTTCAATGCTATTTTATTTTATCTTGTATGGTTCTATTCCTTTTGTATCATAGTTGACAGCATCCAATGAATGTGCAAAACTAAAGCAACCTGTCTGATTTTTTTTAACGCCTAATTGATATTAATGTTCAATCTCTAATTCATAATTAGAGAATACTTATCTTTTAATCTTTAATTTAATTAAGGATTTGAGTTTTATCGATCATGCATTAAAAGTTGATTATTTAATATTTACAGTTTTATTTGTCTTTTTTTTAATATTATTTAATAATTCTTTGGTTAAATAAAAAGATATCACAATAAAATTTTATGTAATTTTTTAATAATATTGAGAAGTTAATTATATTACTAGTTTTAAATTATAAGATCAAACAATTTTAAATTACGTAATTAGTCAAAATATAACAATGATAAAAAGCATTTATATAATTATTTTATTGGAATGGTCTAATTGTAACCAATTAAAGTAAGTCACTATATGAAATTATTATTATTATTATTATTATTATTATGTTCTATATTTTTATTAGATTTATAAACATAATTTTGTAGAATTAAAAATCTAAAATTTAAATTCTTATAAGAATATTTAACAAAATATTAAAATATATAATATTCATACATTTATAATTTTTTTAAAAGTTATGTCCTTATAAGTCATTTCACACACAAACAGCTAATATTAAACAGCTAATTTTACTAAACGTCAAATGACAAACAGCTAATACAATCAGCTGGTCAAATCAGCTAATACAATCAGCTATCATCTAACAGCTGATAGAATCAGCTAACAGCTGATGCAATCAGCCGATTGCCAAACAGGGCCAATATATCTAGCACGTAATGCATTTGTGAAAGGGAGAACCATTGGTAATAACATTCCACTTTGTTAGGATTTATTAAAAGGATATAATTCCAACTCTTCCATGAAAAGTTGTACACTAAAAATAGACCTTGTAAGGGCCTATGTCTCAATTAGTTGGAAATTAATCATCAAAATACGATGTTGGGTATCAACTGTGTTCAGGAATTGGATAAAAGAATGTATCCCCACATCATCTTTTGCTATCCTGGTAAATGGTGAACCAACCAAGTTATTTAGGGTAAGCAAAGGACTAAGGAAAAGGAAGCTACTATCCCCCTATTTGTTTATCTTTGGCATGGAGGTGTTGTCATATATATTAGAGAGGAACATATCCAAAAACTTTAAATTTAAGTATATTACAAATGCAAAGGTATCAAAGTCTCTCACCTAGACTATTCAGATGATATTATTTTATTTTGTAGGGCTAGTAGACCATCTATTAACCTACTAATAGATTCTTTAAAGAGCTTCAAAACAGTATCAAACTTAATATGCAACCTTTATAAATTTGCTTCTTCTTGTCAGTTAATGTCAACTCAGATGTACCTACAAGGGCTTTGGATTTGAGAATAAATCAGGCTAAATTGCCTCTTAAATATATGGAGGTGCCTATATCACATAAGAACATTAGTGCTACAAATTGCAACGTATTGATGGACTCCTTTAACAAAAAGGATTACCCATAGGTGCAACCAATTTCCAAGTTATAGGGTGGGACTTTAACTAGTCTCTTCTATACTTAACAACCTAGTAACTTATTGGTTAAACCATATTGCACTCCCCAAAAGCATTCTAAATGAGATCGACAGGAAGCTAACGTAGTTTCTTTGGAAGGGAACAAGTAACCATAGTAATGTTACAAAGGTGAAATGGTCCAAGGTTTGCTCTGCAAAAGACTCAAGTTGGTTAGGTATTATGTCTACAAAGATGATGAGCAAGGTCTTTATGGCAAAGAAGCTTTGGTGGTTATGCAAACACAAAGAGGAACTACGATTTAGATGGGGCACATTGTCCACATAAGGAGTAACAATTTATGAAAACTATAACCAAACCAAAGTATGTCTTAGATACCGACACTACAAGAAAAATGGGGTTTAGCGAAGGGAATTACCAATAAAATGTAAAGATTTTTTATAGGCGAGAGAATTCGGCGATAGAATTTGCCGAAATAATGAGTTATCGGAGAAACAACTGTAGGTAATCTTTAGCGATTAGAGACAAAAAATATCTAATCCATAGTGACGGACTATTTCTAATCCATCACCAAATTTAGCAATAGAATTAAAAAAATCGTGTTGCTAAATTTGGCAACCGATTTAGGATGCCAGTTGTTATATTTAGTGACGGACAAGGTTTTGACTTTTAATTTTGATTGATAATCTTATGATTGATAATTAATTTCTACAGTTATCTATTGATAATATTTTGAGTTTTCTACATTTAATTTGTCTAAACAGTAAATTGATTGATAATAAAAAGTAAAAATTATCTTAATTGATAATAAAAAAATTATTATCTACAACAATATGTATCTAATTCATACAAAATGACTTAAGAGTAGCTACAACTAAGCTATGCAGTTGGTGAATGTGGATGCTCTAACTGTTACGATGAGGTATTGCCCCTCCCCTTTAACTCATCTACTCTATTACGAAGCTGAACTATGTACTCTATCGACTGTTGTAATTTAGTTACCAGCCTCTCTACTGTGCTCTCAAGCTTAACAACTCTCTCATTGGATGCGGATCAATCACAACCAATTTCACATTAGTGATTAGACAATCACCACATTCTAACTCATAATAACCTTACAAATGAACTGTAATTCATACATCTAGCCATCAATTATTCTAAAAATATTCCAAATATAAACAAAAGTTGGACGACTTAATTGATAGACAACATATGTGAGTATCTATCATTCAAATAAAACAATATGACAACCAATGTCCTGTAAGAAGTGACATTAAGAAGGTAAAAAAAGTACATACTTCCATTAAATCCAACATTACATCAAGCAATCACATTGAAGTTCAAGTATTCATTTTTGAATTAATCAACTACAAGTTTATTTCCAATGTTTGATTTTAAACGTAACAATAGAATGGTAGGTGACATTGTTACTCTATAAATTGAGAAAGCAAGTTCTCGTTGTGACTCCTAGGCTTGTGAAAATTTTTACCAATAAGCCTCATGGGAGTAGCATCATGGGTTTCCAGCCTATATACCGTCCTAGAGGTTTATTATGTAAAGAATTGTCATGTATATTAAGAATTTCTTATGTTAATACTAAGTTTCAATTAATCACAATAAAGTGCAAGTATTCATGTTTGAATTAATCACCTACAAGTTCATTTCCAAAGTTTGATTTTAAACAAGCACTACAGGCATTGTTACACCATACAAATTGAGAAAGCAAGTTCTCAATGTCTTAGGCTCATGGAATGTTTCACCGACAAGCCTCATAGGAATTGCATTATAGGTTTTCATCCTAATACCATCCTAGGGGTTTATTATGCAAAGAATTGTCATGTTTATTAAACCTATGAATTTCTTATGTTAATACCAAGTTTCAATTAATCACAATGAAGTTCAAGTATTCATGTTTGAATTAATCACCTACAAGTTCATTTCCAAAGTTTTATTTTAAACAAATACTATGTTACGTGGCATTGTTACACCATATGAATCGAGAAAGCAAGTTCTCGCTGTGACTCTAAGCTCATATAATTTTTCAGCGATAAGCCTCATGAGAGCTGCATCATTGGTTTTCAGCCTATATATCGTCCTATCAGTTTATCATGCAAAGAATTGTCATATCTATTAAACCTATAAATTTCTTATGTTAATACTAAGTTTCGTTTAATCACAATGAAGTTCAACTATTTATTTTTGAATTAATCACTTATAAGTTCATTTCCAAAGTTTGATTTTAAATAAAACACTATGGTATGTGGATTGTTAAACCATAAGAATCGAGAAAGCAAGTTCTCGCTATGACTCCTAGGCTCGTATAATTTTTCACCGATAAGCCTCATGGGAGCTGCATCACTGGTTTTCAGCCTATATATCGTCATAACAGTTTATTATGAAAAGAATTGCCATGTCTATTAAACCTATAAATTTCTTATGTTAATACTAAGTTTCAATTAATCGCAATGAAGTTCAAGTATTCATGTTTGAATTAGTCACCTATAAGTTCATTTCCAAAGTTTGATTTTAAACAAGCATTATGGTACATATACTATTCTAGGGGTTTATTACGTATTGGATCATCCATAAGATCTCAAACTCATTCCATATACAGTAAATACTTTTGTAATTCATACATCTACTCATCAATGATTCAAACAAAGCCCAAACATAAGTACATAGACTATTAAAGAAGAGCACAAAAACTCATTAATGATTATAAGAATATTTTAAACAACACCACAAAATCAAGATCTCCTTTGTATTCACACAAAACCTAAAAGCAAATACTTGTACTATTAAAGCAACATATATGGTAGACATTAGTTGGACGATGGTAGACATTAGTTGGACGACTTACCTGGATGAACAGACAACCACAGGCTACAAAGAAGAAGGATGAGCGACACTCTTCATCACAAAATAGAGTATGCAAAAAAGAAAATTTCGTGTTTAATATAATACACTTGTTTAATAGTTTTTTATTTATACCTGCTGCATACAACACCAAATTTCACTATAAGCATTAACATTTGAAACTCTTATGATTCCATACAAAAAATACTATGATTCCGTACAAAAAATAACATCACTTTTTGTTTTTTTTTTTGCCAGGGAGGCTACCCTTTTTATTAAAAATTCCAGAAAAAAGATATGATTACAATCATGTACAGTGTCGCACATATGGACACCCCCGTTGATCTAGGATTGCTAACCGACGAATCTCTCGTGGAAGTGTTACAAAAGTGAATTCTTGTGAAGTTTGCGTTGATGAGGCATGCTTTGCTAAGGAATCAGCAACTGAATTCTCCTGGCGATACACATGTGTCATTGAATGACAACCCTCAATGATGTAGTCCGAATCCTGTGTAGCAAAGAGTTATACCGCCATGGCCAAGAAACGGAAAGTGAGAAAATCCACTAGCAACTTTGACTCCGACTCTAGCTGAACCATTCGAAGTCCTGCTGCACGACACATGAGAAGACCATGCAGTAATGCTCGAATCTTAGCTGCCAAGCTCGTGCAATGTCCTAAAAATTGTGAGGCTGCTCGAATCACTTCCCTATGCTGATTACGAATGACAATGCCAGCTCCTGAATGTCCTGGGTTTCCCAAAGATAAACCATCGGAATTAAGCTTGTACATCAATGGCCGTGTCAAACAGACAATCATAGGTCGGGCGATCACCCTCTGCAAATAAAGGAAACTGAGATGTTGAAGCCTAGTCCACGTCTGGAAGGAAGGTTGAAGCAGTCGGACGAGCGTGAACTGATTAAGCTATTCAAAAATCATAACCAAAAGGCGAGATTAGGGAATGGTTCGGTCTTCAAATAACTAGAGATTATGACCCTTCCATAGAACCCTACTAATTGCCGATGGCAACAGTTTTAAGAGAGGCTGGAAAGGGGAAGCAGTAGATCAACAGAAGTGAAAACAATCCCACAAATCCTCCATCAAAGGGACGTCTAGTAGATCAAAGAAATAAGACCATAGATGCCTAGCCCTGGAACACTCCAAGAATAGGCAAAAAGGGCACTTGGAAGACAGGCTAAAACCGATTGTTTGCAATACCTTTCCAAAGGGAAGAAGGCAATTGGTGAGACACCACATAAACATAGAACTTTTCAAGGGGATGTCCGGACGCCAAAACCCCTTAAGATCAACATTGTACACCTAAGTTTGGTGAACAACATTAAAAGCCGATGCGACTGTGAATAAACCAGACTATGTTGGACCCCAGACCTCAGTGTCTGAATTCTCTGAAAAGAACAAGTTATGGGAAGTAATTTCCTGGACAAGAGCTAAAGACAAATCCATGTCAAACAAATGTGTCTGCCAACAACCATCCATATATGCCTGATTAAGACGCAAAGTTGGCCAAGTGGGAGTAGCTGAATTTGGAACCAAAACACCTGTAGAGTACCAGTTTGAATACCAAAAAAGAGAAGCACAATCCCTAATCTAAATTTTCGAGTGTACCTCCATAGTAGGCTGAAGCTTTGCAAACTTTTTACACTTGCATGACTTCTGCCATGTAATGTGATTGACAAATTTTGCCCAAATACCCACATTATGTTTCAGCTTCCACCAAAGTTTACAAATGAAGGACGAATGAATATCGGCCAGCCTACGAACCCTTATTCCATTCTCACTAACAGGGAAAGCCATACGATCCCAGGCACGCCATATCCTCCTTGCACTGCCCTCCGAAGAGCCCCAAAAGAACTTCGCAAAAAAATGCTCCAGCTGCCTCAAAACACCAATTAAATAAAAGTTTGTTGTTTTGTATTTTGATAACATTTTGGTGTACAGTAGGAATTTTGATGAACATATGTGTCATTTATAACACACAAACTCAAATAACACACAATACTCAAACTGACATTCTTATATAAACATTTAAATGAAGAATTGAACTAATCATAATAGGACTAGGTTTAGCTAAACCAAAACCCACATATGAGTTTTTGATTTGAAAAGCATTGATCCTAAAATCTTAATCCAAAATGAAAAAAAAAACAGAAATCAAAACTAATAGTTATAAATTCTAAAAATATAAAAAATGTTAAAGTTCATTTAAACCTCCTTATGAATATGAACTTGATTTAACTCGCGTTAAGTTTTAAAGACAATTAGGGAGTGACATTAAGCCTGACCCACCCTTATATTAGAAACCTAACTAAAGAAATATATTTTATTATACTTTATTAAAATTGTAAAGATCTAAGAACCAAACTAAAATAATAAAATAAATTAAAAAAGAAATTGGTCTAGCTTTTCGAATCTTATCATAAGTCCTAATACCAAATCTACACAAATTCGTAATATGCCATACATAAACCAAAGATGATCAAATTTAACATAAATATCATAATGAAAATATTCATATGAGTAAGACCTAATATAAACATAGTAACAATATAAAAATTACCTAAAGAACAGTGAATAAAAACCTGAACATAAATAATATGAAAAACTTACAATATTAATCTCTAAAGCTTTACATTTTTTATCATTATGAAAGACAAAATAAAGAACTAGTGGATGTCATAAAAATCAACTATCAAAAACTAAATACTTGATAACATGATGCACTACGGATAAATAAAAATAAAACTTAAAAGATCAATACGAGGAAACACAAAGGAATAAAGTGCATTGAATCTTGAATCATTAAAAAAATTTACAAATTTAAAAGTTATTATGAAATATTAACAAAGACAAAAAATACTAGTAAACTAAATACGAATTATAATCCAAAAAGGAAATAATTATGACTAATAAAAAGAGGAGAAGTGAACAATCTTACTTGCCAAAAAAAACTGATGTTCTTAATCTTAAGAAGCTTATTCCATCACCTTAAAATTTTCCTACAGAAATAAATTCAATTATGAAAAACTAAGAACATGAATTTAAAATAATAAAGTAACTTTTAGTGGGAAGAATAATAGTAACTCTAACCTTTTATAAAGACAAATGAAATGATACATTTTCAAATAAGGTGGCTTTTTTATGTTAGAGAGGACAATATTCCCACTTATGTGAACTAAATTAAATCCAAATTCTTCCTAAATTATGAGGAGAGAACAAAAATTCTTTCATTTCTATTATGAAATGTTCATGTAGTATACAAATAAGGATTGAGCAACTGATTATTCAACTTTCTTAGAGATTCTGTATAGAAAGGGGTGCGTAAAATGTATACATAAGAAAAGCCTTGTGTAACAAAACATGCAAGCACGGCTTGGGAAGGGATTTTTTTTACCTATTTTAAATCCATTTTCTACTCTATCTTACTAGTTCCAGGTTCGAATCCCGGGCAACCCATTATAACTGTCTATTGAAATAGTATGAAATGCTATATGATAAATATGATTTTTTTAACTCATTTCAACTTCATTTTTTATTCAAAAATTTATTATGAATCTAGATAGATAAGATCATAAAGTTATGCCCTGGGCCGTTGGTTGACATGGGATAAGTCATGTTATATTGTTAGATAACAAGTCTTCAATTCTTTATTTCTATTTATAAATAATTTATTTACTTGGAAGTCAGCAACATATTGAAGCAATGGCATTTAATGGTTAACTGCAATTACTCAAGCAATATTTGGGAAAAGATAAGAGAGCTGTTGAATATTATAAGGTTTGCCTTAATATGGAAGGGAGTGACCGAATGGGCTTTGAGAATCAAAATGACAAACAAAGATGACTACAAAGTGATAAAAATATGCTTTATGTCATTGGTCTACAACCTATGGAATGAAAGGAATAATAGACTCTTAAAAACTGAAGGCAGAACGGGGGCGCAAATATTACAAACAATAGTATTGCAATGCAGATTGAGCCTTTTAACAAGAGATTTGGTCAACTGTATCTCACAAGGCATGTAGGAGAGATGGATGCCAAATTAGGAAACTACATTGTTTGTAGCATTGAGTGTTACATTAATTAGTAGACCTACTAGTTACTTTTGATCCTGTTATGTTACTTTTGATCCTATTGTCAATAACTTTGAAAGTTTTTTTAAATCTTTAATTTTTCATTATGTTTTTTAACTTATAATATGTTATATATAAACTAAAAATTGTTCACATAAATACAATTTAAAGTCTAACTTAAAAGTTAAAACAAAGACAAATATATTAGGCACTAATCCCTATATAATGATTATAGGAAAAAAAGTACAAACTTTACAAATCAATCCACGAATGTGTCCTTCCATCTTTCATATTTGGTGTAAAAATTTTATAAAATTGTAATGAATGCATATTCAAAATCTCGATATTAAATGAAAATTTTAATAAATATTTATTGAGATAATGAGATATAATTTAATTATTTTCTCACTTAAAATTGTGATTAGTCAACTTTTAAAAACATAATCCACTATTCATAAATTGTTTTGCCATAGATACTTCAATTCAACTCAATACAAAATTCATCTTTCAAGGTTGAAGATTGTATAATTAAAAATTTTAAAAATTGGACTCAAATTTGAAGATAAAATATAAGTTTCAAATTTTCACTAATACTTTATATTATATTATCTTTTGTTATAAAAAGAAGCATTATAAAAGTATAACCTTTTTTAACGCAAAATTCAATTTATGATACATAATTTAAGATTAAAAACATCTATTTTCACCAAATTATCTATTTATATTGATTTTTTTAATAGAAATCTATGAGTAGGATTGAAGCAAAAACTCTTGAAACATAATATTAAGGGGGTGCTTGTTTGGGGGTATGGGAAAAAAAGGTATGAATATGGAATGAAACGTAATGTTTGGTATGAACTTATCATTAAAGAGGTAATATTTTCATTACCTAGGCAATACTCCATTTCTTTGGTAATCCAGAGGAATGGGAGTCATTGCACCATAAGTAGTCCTTTTTTTTAATGAATGGTAAATCAGTATTAAACCAAAAAAATTATATACAAGGTCATTGGGGCATACTCCGACCAACTGAAGTAAATTAAAACATCAAAACAGTCTAATGAAAACAATAAGATGAAAAAGTGATCAAAGTTAGTAACCAACTGGAAATGCATGATAGTGCAGAGATTTTTTACAATTTTGAATACTCTTCGCTCTTTTGACCATAATTTAATCTATACATAACAAAATGGGATGATTTTAAGTTTAGATTAAACTAGAGACATATGGCTACAAATTTCATCAAGGAATCAAATTCTAATACTGCCTCTAAAAATTTCAAAAGTTAGCTTGAAGTTGGGTACTGACTACTATTACAATTTGAGTGCATAAAATATAATTAATTAAAATATATCTAAAATTTGATATATAACAAAATTTTAACAAACCAACCACCATCAAAGGTAATGGTAATCATTCATTCATCTTAACTAACCATCATAATTATAATGATTATATCCATTCTCATTCTTCACTATATTCATTCCTATTCTCATTCCCATTGCCCCCACTGAACCAAGTGGCCCCTTAGGTTTACGAGACATGTGACACATTTTGCATTATAATATAATCTAAACTAAAATTCAACTTGTTCTCGTAACTATTCGTTCATATTCTGCATGCATGTTTAATTATTAATTGAGCTTTCGGTATATGAGGCCCTTAAAATATTCTTCCCCAACATTGTCAAGTTATATTACTTCCTAAAAAAGGTTTTTATCTCTTTGTATACTATAAATATTTATGGTAAGAAGTATACACACAGTACCATCATCTCATACTATAACCTAAAAATTAGATGTAATATAACTAAATTATTTTTAAATTGAAACCTTACTAGTAACTACCTACAAATTTTGTTAGATAGATCATAATGATAAGGAAACCATGTCAGTTTGGCTGTTAGGAGTTAGGACACTTCTGAAGTTCGTATCATATTAATGAAAGAAACCATTATTCCATCTCAAGTGGAAAAACGAAAGACTAAGTAGAGAATGCTCACAATAGTTTTGATTCATACAACTGTTGGAGTTATGTAAATATAGTACCTGGAAAGCAAGTGTATTTACATGTACCTTAATCTTCTTCAGTTACAGTTTTGTAATAGAAATATTTATTATTAATAAAATAAAAGATTTTGGTTTTAATGAGCATTATATATCTAGTCATAAGGTACTAAGATTCTTTTGTAAGTAATATACATATATATAGAGATGTATGGAAAACATGTATATTATTAGAATCTAAATTAATGGATTCATAGTTGAATAATCAAGTTAGTTGCTTGATTATGGTTTAGACGGTAGTGTTGCGATTTATCTCTATGTAAGTAAAGGAATTTACTTCAAGGGAATGATGAGTTTCATATCATGATAGTAGTTGACTTTCGATAATGGCACTATTAAATGAATCTGGAATCAAGAATGTTTTCAAGAATAAAGTAGGTCATTACTTTAATCTTAAAACATATAACTTAAGCATTCGCTTATAATGAACCACAATCTTGATGAGTGGTGAACTCATACGTGTTTCATTATAATTCTTGATATGATCGGAATTGATTTTTATAGAGTATTAATCCGGTGCCTACATGTTGAAATTATTAATTGAAACATGTATCAGGAAACATTCACTCACATAAAGAGTTTATAGTGATATCATCACTTCTAGATGTTTTAAGGAGATTTGGTTATTAAACTGGCGTCAGTAGTTTGATGGACTAGCTACCCATCAATTCTTAACACCAAGATGAGATCTTATGTGTTAATCACCATATAAAGTAAAACGGAAGATCTAGAAGGAAAAAGCAACATAAAGGCAAAACAGTAATTTTACTCTTTGTTATGTTGCTGGTTATAATAAGGTTCTAAATAAGGTTTACAATTGGACAAAAAATATGAGTTCTCATAATATTTAATAGTTCAAGAGTTCAACTAATTGTCTTTAGTGGAATGACATTTAGTTAATAAACTAGAATTAATTTTAGGCTTATTGGAGCTTGAATTATCAAAGTCCAATAAGATTTTCCACTTGACTTCAAGGAAGGTTATCAAACTAAGTAAGAAATATAAATGGAGGTTTTAGAAGCCCATAATTGAATGTTGGGCTTGCACTAATTAATGGATAATTAGAAGCCCAAATGTTCATATAGAAATGGGCTAGACTTTGGTTTAATTTGATTAATTGGATTAATTAAATTAAAACAAAAATTCTTAAAGAAAGGAAGGTGCATTTTTGATTTTTATTAGGGTTGAATGTGAAGCTGCACATTTAACATTAAATTGCTAAATAAAGATGTTCTTTATTACAGTTTATCATCATTAAATGGAGTTATGAACCTACCATTAAATGATTTAATGGTTATCTTTTAATGTTGGCATATAACCTATCAGCATTCATTGGATTAAAGAAGAAAGATGTGCATTGGATGGACCATCTTCCTTCTTCCATCTTCCAAAACTGAAATT
>JANIJH010000009.1:2343108-2362156 GCA_024520975.1 Erythroxylum areolatum | reverse complement strand
GATCCGACGTTAGTTTCGCTTATGATTTTGCTTCCGCCTTGTGTTCCTTTCGATCGATTTCGATTTTGCTTTCGTTTTCTATTCGTTTTCCGTTCCTCCGGTTGGGATCCGGATTTTCGGATCGGGTCCCAACACCTTCATAACTAGAATCTTTAAGTGGTATAGCTTCCTTTTCATCCAAATTTCTCGTACTCTCTAACTTTTCATCTTCTTTTGTAAATATAAACTCTTATTTGGACATTGGGATGTAATCTCCTTTGTTCCCAAACATTGAAACCATTTAATATATTTATTTTGGGAGGAATCACTTTTACTTTTCCATGATTGCAAGCATCCTCTTTAATTTTGGATGGCTTAGCTTTTGCTTTAAAAAAATCTGTATCATCATTTTCCTAATCAAGCCTAAAAGAATCACTAAGATCAGTTGGATACTTTGTTAGTCCTTCACACTTTGGTTGTCTCTCTACCTTTATAGCTATATGAACTATCTCTTCGTACTTTATATAGTATTATAACAATACCATATTGGTTATCTATTCAACTCATTCAAAAACCTTGCCATAGTTGCTTCTATGTTCTCCTCTATATTTGCTTAAATTATAACCATTTCCATTTCTTTATGATAATCATCCATATTTTTTAATCCTTGGTAAGACTTTGTTATCTCTGATACAAATCTTTATAGTAATGCCTTAGTACAAATCTCATTTTTATGATAGTTTTTAATTTATTCCAAGTCTCCATAGGTCATTCATGATTCCTCCTTATATTATTCACCAACTGATCTTAATAAAATTTGGTATACACTACGACCTCTAGCTTTACCTTTTCTCCTCTATCTAATTATGGTAATTAATGATCAACTCGAACTTTTACCCCTACTTCAAATACATTTTGGGATCATTCCTACCTTTAAAGAAATGTGTAGCCATCTTAATGTTGCTAAGATTCCCATCCACCCTTTCTGAAACTCTAGGCTCTATCTTTTTCTTCTAATCATGTCTAACTTTGTATATCCCCTTTAGCCATAAATGTTAGATTAATGTCATTAACACTTAGTTCATCATTCTCCTTGACAACTTTTATTATGGTTGTTAAGTTAAGCCAAATATGCCCCATTTATTAGGTATTTAGGTTGTCATTTCCATTACAAGTCTGCAAAATGTTGTGATTGCTTCTCCAACATATCCCTTACCTTAGTATACATCATATTCATCCTCTCAAATTATTACTACATAGCTTATATAAAACACGTTGTCGCTCTTCTCCTTCAGTGTTAGAATAACTTTAGAAGACATATTTAAAAAGTAACTTTAAAAGACATATTTAAAATCATCAAAAGAAAATAAAGAAATTTTTCTTAAACACTCCCTTTGTGTATACTCTCAAAAATGACAAAACTAATTGTGTTTCACTATTTCTTTATAACTTTTCTCAATGTTAATCTCACACTTTATGACCTTCTATGCTCTTTGTTTTCTTCATAAGTTATTTAAGGAACTAAACAAACTCAACTAAAGAATTCAATGTAGTATAGTCAAAGAAAGCTAATAAACTAATTGTTAAGACCAAAAAAAATAACATGCTAAGCAAAAAGAAAGGAAATCGAACAGAATAAGAAAGAATTAGCAACAATTTTAAATTGCATTTGGAAATGATTTTCTTGAGGAAGTTGAAAATCGTTCCTACACCACTTCCTTTTTTCTTTTCTTTTTCTTTTGATAAATAATAATATGCATAATAGATTTTAAAACAATGTTGATATGAAAGGAACTAAATAGGGAAAATTTTTAACTTGATAAAAAGATATACACAATCCATAAAAACATGGCGAAGACTAAATTTCTTTGTTCCATGGAGAGGGCGTAGTTAGAAATCAAAGTCAATTTGAAAAATAGGTCTTCTTGTATACACCTTATCTTGTAGTTATCAATAAGAGATAAGAAAGGTAATTTTACTCTCCATTGTTTGTAGCTGGGGCATTTTTTAATTCTAGTATCTATTTCAGACCAAGTTTTACAAATAAAATTGAAGTTAATAGGAGAATGTTATTAACTATTACAACTATTATTGCCAATAAGATGACGCAAGATCTCTTAAGCTCACACATGGAGATATATAAGGATGCTCATAGTGATATTGGGATGCAAATTGTTATTCATCAAAGTGACAAACCTAATTTAGGTCTATATTTTCTCACTTTTGTTACTTGTTGAAAATTAATCATCATTTTATTTTGTTTATAATACTACTTTTGTGATCTTACAATTGCTTGGTGGGACTAATTCAAAAATGGTGTTCTAGAATTACAAAAGTCTGTAATTCAAATTCTGAGTCATTATGTAAGTGCAACAAGGTGTACAAGGAATTAAAGGACACTTAAATTCATCCATTCTACGAAGGAATGGATTAAAGCACAAAAGATTGAATGAATTGGTCTTTATTTAATATAATTTAAAGCTTTACGTTATTATCATTTTTAAGTTAGATATAATTTATTGTGATATTTTAATTATTTTATTTTATTTTTAATTAGGACCCTTAATAGAACAAGTAGTTATGTAGATCCAATTTGTCTTGACCACATTGATCTTTTTTCAAATTAGGTTTTTAAGGAACTGGGTTTGATAGATGAGAGTGATTTGAATGATAATCTTGGATGAGAAAGCATTGAAATGTCATATAGTGCAATGAATTTAAATGATGATGACAATGAGGCTCCTCTCAATGATGAGGATTTTGTGCCAAATGAGAATTGAGGTCAATATGATTTGAGTTGGTATTCGATTAAATGAAGTTCCATGTTTTTATTTTTCATCTTCTTTTAATTTCACTTATATTTGATTTATATATTAAATTTTATGTATGCAATATAAATATAATTGTAAATGTTTTTGTTTGAGCTTTCACTTTTAATTGGTTGCTTCCTCAACACAAACTATTGTTATCAATTGTAATAGTTAGAGAGTTATGGATATTTATTGTTCTTTTTATTTAATGTTTTGATGTAATTATTATTTATTATATGATGAAATTGTAACATTTGAAACACTTTATATGTCCTTAATTTTATATTTGTATAATGGTTAAATGATCTTTTTCATATTAATTGTAGTGATTATTATATGTGAAATGTGTGAAATGTAATATTAATAAAATAAACAAATTGTTCTTATTTTAAAATTCTATTATTATAATTTTTGGAGATATGATTAAGGAAAAATTATAAATTATACAATACAATATATTGAGGGACTATTTTGAAATTTTAAAAAATTCAGGGTCTATTTTATAATTTTTAAAAATTATCTCAGATGATACTCGATATTGACCTGTACTGGTAGAGTAGTATATTAGAACCAAATTTGGTATTGGTACTAGTACAGTGTTTATAACATTGTTTCCAGCCTCATTCAAGAAATCCTCATGCTTTTTCATAACCCTCCCATCCATAGATTTGATATAGTATATCCTGTTGAAACTCTTCTTGGCCAATATGTTATTAAAGAAAATCTTGGTCTATCTCTCACCCTTTTTAAGCCATTTGACTCTCTCTCTACTCTAATAACCTATCATAGTTATTAACTGCTAACAGATACATTTTCAAGCACCGTTTCTTAGAGTTTAATAGCGTAATATACCTGGCTTAATAGATAGCTATTTTTAAACAATATTCAATTTATCCCTAGCCAAGGAAATAACTTGCAAAGTAAAGTTACCCTTTTTTGTATTTAAAAGCTTCAGCTTTAATTTAATAGCCTTCGATTTCTGGACACATCTAAATTGAAGGTAACTAGAACATCGCATATCATCCCTTTCTTTAAAGCCTCTTAGAACCCTTCTTTATTTTCTAGGAAGTTGTTAAATCAAAAGGGAAATCTATATTTGTATTCATGGAAAATATTTTAAATCCTTATTGGAGTGTGGTCAGAAAATAGTAGGTCTAAAAAAGAATCAATGCTCTCAGGAAATTGAGTTAGCCATTCCTGGTTGACCAAAGCACGGTCTATTTTTTTCCTTAGGGACCACCATAAATCTTGTTTATTACTCCATGTAAAAGTATGGCCTTGACACTTGAGATCTGTAACCCCTAAAGCTTCTTCACACACCCTGAACTTTGATGTGTAATACTTCAAAATGAAGTGGCCTTTAGCCTCAGTATTGTATAAAGTAAAGTTGAAATCCCTACTAAAAATCGAAGGACCATCCACCCTCCTTTTGAAATTCATTATACTCTTCTATAGGTCTTTTCTTTGAAAAGCATAGTTGAATCCGTATACCGCTGAGAAGTTAACACAAGCATCCTTTTAAGTAAATCGCCACTTTATACGCATCACTTGCATTTCCACTTATAGAGATTCCACATCCATTATATCCAAATTTTAGATAGTTATTATTCTTCTAAAAGTGTAAGCTTGGTGGTTTGAAGTAAATCTCCACTTTACTCCCAATTTGTTGAGAAATTTAAAATTCTCCAATCAATCCTTAGTTTTCAAAAGTGTAAAAATATATGGATTCTCTTGATTGACAAAATCCCTTAAAACTAATATCTTATTAGGGCTGTTGATACCTCTTACATTTTACAAAATAAAAGTCATTTATTATTGCTTTATCTTTGGAGCATTTTCCCCTATTATTCTTATTAGATTTTCTTCTTTTAAAAATTTTGAATTGACTACTTGGGTCTTTCTCACCTTGAATATGTTCATCGTTGTTATAAGAGGGAGAGGGGCAATCAGAATCCATTAGATTGGACCCTTTTAAAAGTTGGTTCATCTCAAATATCTCCTTCATTGTCACCTCATTTGGAGCTATTCCATTTTATTCTTCTGTCTTTTTCTATACCTCCCCCTGTTTATCACCATCTTGTGTTTCCTTTAAGACATTAATTGTATTGTTGGCCCCATCAATGGAGGCTAGGCTTTCATCTTCATCATTTATCCCTATAAGTTCATTGTAGTCTCCCTTCTTAAAAGTTTGTGCTATTGGAATCCATCTTTTATCTAGGGACAAAGAAGATTTCAGTAGTTAGTTGACCTCCAAATTATCCTTAAATAGTGTCTGTCTACTCCTAGCCTCATCTCAAGGATAAATTCTGGTAGGTATTTAGAAATATCAACATTTACACATATTCTAGCATACCAGTTCTCTTTCTTCTTCTTGTCTTATCATCCATGCAAAGGGGTTTCCTTAAGTACCTAATAATTAAACTAAGCCCTTCTTTAGTCCAATATTTAAGTGGTATATTGTAAATATTCATCTATAACAAGATTAACTTTTTTTTACAGTATTCAATTGAAAACTAGGTTGTCATAGCAAAAGTAAAAAAAAAGAAGAAGGGAGATTAGAGACATGCCATGGACCCTCTTCCATTACCTTCAAATCTTGAGATTTATTTCTAAATGTAAACATAATTAGATTGTTTTTAGTGATTAGTACGCCAATTTGTCCCCTATTCTTCCGATTTAATAATGACCATTTGTAAATGACAATCATATGCAACTTTCTTACTCCAAAAGAAGCCAATCAAAGAAGATTCCTATATATGTGCTCCAGCTTGCCATATATCCATATTTAGGGAGACAACTAACCTACCGTGCTCTTCCTCAAAGGCGAGTAATGAAGGGAACAATCCTAGTCTTCTCCAATAACTTGTTTCTAACTCCTTTTGGAGGCATCTGGTGAGTTAGACAGGTCCACAAGAGTATTGGATAAGGATGCTAAGTCTCTAGAAAATGAGGGAGGTGGAGTTTGTGATTTGTTTATCAACCTTCTAGAGGGCAAGGGTGAATAGCATTTAATAGTAGGGTAGCTATTAAAGACGATATTTTGGAAACATGAAAAAAATGGTGTGATAGAACTGACAATGTCTAAATCTTGAAAAGTTGTTACTAAAGAGGTAAAAAAAAATCATTGTTGGGAGGGCTAAAGAATGGGTAAAGATTGGACAACCCTTTGAGGTTTATAAAGCAATTTGTCCTAGATTGGAAAAGAAAGGAGCTGGGAAAGAAGAGAGGTGAGAAATGAAGGAAGAAGTAGATGAAATGAAGAAAAAGAAGAAAAATGGATTAATAGATGAAGTAAGTACAAAATACCTGAGGAAAAGGAGCAAAAGAAATAGATAGAAACCCTTGACCAAGAACCCTTGGCCAAGGTTGTTTGGAGAAAGATGAGAGCTCAAAGAGAGAGGAAGGGTGTAGGGGAATAAGCAAGAAAGTAGGAAAAAAAGGGATTCAATAGTAAGTACACAAATATTTGATAAATTAAACATTGAATATGTTTATTACTTTTAAGCAAAGCATTTAATCATATTTAATGCAATCATAAATGTTATATTATCTTATTTCAATGGTCTTTCTTTTCTTAAAGCTATTATTTAATTAAATGTTAGATCGTATCTAAGGTTGTTAAACAATAAGGGTTAAATAAATTTTGTATTATAGATTATATAATCTTAATAAAAGATAGATATTTAATATCAAATCGAATATATGATTGATGAAGTAATTATTTTTATACTAATCATAAATCATATTTCTAAAGGTGGAAGTGACCATGAATAAAGGTTTGTTTTATTGATAACTCTCGTTTTTTTTGTTTACTTTATTTTCTTTATCACAAAATTTCATATTATCACATCTATTATTTTGTTAAATATTTTCTTTTATAAAGATCGATGAACTAGAATTTCTTGTGTGATTAACTCTTACTTTCTTATATTATATTTATTTTATTGTAAGAATTTAGGATTTAGTTTGGGGTGTAGTTGACAGTTCCACCATACATCACTATAAAATTGCAATTAAAGCTTTTAAAACATGGTTAATAAGGCATGAGAAGGTACTAGGAGCATTAGAGAGTTTAAATGGCATTACCATCCAATTATAGACACCATCCCTTATTTAGAATGTTGCTTTCTATTTGTCTCGATTCAATGATACCCACTCCTAATGTTAATTTTTTAGAAGATCAATTGTCCATAAAGTTGACCATGTAAATCATCAAGAAGAGGGATGGGGAACTAATACTTGATTGTGATCTTATTGACTACTTATTCACTGATGTATATTTTCCAAAAATTGTCCTTCCTTGGCACTAAGAGAACAGGAATTGGGCAAGAGCTTAAACTTTCTTGAATTAAGCCCTTTTGTAGTAGTATTTCGTCAACTTGTCATTTTAGCTCTTCATACTCTCTTATAGGCTACCTTATTCTAAATATAAGCATTAGGCACCAAATCAATATTATGTCAAATTCTTCTCACAGATAAAAGTCTAGGATAATCTCAATGGGGACAAAATCTTAGAATTCCTTAAGGAAAGGCTTTAAAATGGTTAAGAGATGCTCTTGATCTTCATTCTCCTCCAAAAGAATAAGTGCAAAATCATCATTTGGCCTATCCATTGGATGAATGAATTGAGATTTAAAGAGTTATGAACCTACCCCTTTATTTTGTGACTTAAAATTCTTCTCCATTTTACAAGGTCCTAATATGATCTTGATACCATCTTTTAAAAAGGAATAAATATCCAACCCTTTTATTGCGAGAAGGCCATCGGATTTTGCACTGGTCTCTTCCGGCTTGCTGTCATTTCTGTATCCATTAAAGGGGCGCAAATTGCGTATGGTCCGTTGGCTGTTTCCGCCGCACACCAAGTTTAAGTTGAATGTTGATGGCTCTTCAAGAGGTAATCCTGGACAGTCAGCGGGAGGTGTAGTACTACGCAATAGTTGGGGTAGCATAGTGGCAGCGTCCACTACCTATTTTGGTTCTCAAAGTAACATGGGTGTTGAAATAGGTGCGCTTCGTCAAGGGCTGCTTCTGTGTGAATCCATGGGCATAACTGGGGTGATTATTGAGACAGATTCATAGGTTTTGGTTCAAATGGTTCAAGGTATTGCAGTTTGGCCATGGACGCATTACAATGAGGTTGCATCCGTCCGGCTTTTGATTCAGCGGGGTTCACACACTTTGTGCCATGTCCTCAGGGAGGCGAACTGAGTTGCAGATTATCTAGCTAGATTGGGCAGATCATCTTGTGTAACTTCATCTTTTGATATTTCCACGTTGTCATCTGAAGCTAGAGGATTGCTTGTACTAGATCAACAGCAAGTCCCTAGCCTCAGAATCTCATAATGTACTCCCTTTCATCTTTCAACAAAATCTGCCCAGAGGGGTTCAACAAAAAAAAATGTATAACAACCATTCATGCTTAACATTCATCATCGTCATCCATATATCATTCATAATTCATTAACATCATAAATTAAGAGTTTACTAAGCTTTACTTTCATCTCATGCCATAATACATCATTTCGCAAAATCACCAAAATACACAAGATACTTGAATGGTAATTCCTTAAAATGCAACTACAACATTGTTTTACATAAATAATCCAAAATAAAACAAAACATGCAAATTCGGAGTAATGTCTTGACTCACTTTTGCTAGATTTCATTCTCTTCACCTGAGGAAGAGACAGAAAGTGGGGGTGAGTTTGGAAGCTCGTGGGTAACAGCTTATAACGGAAAAATAAGCAAAACCATTCAAAAAGTTCATTGTCATAGAAAATTCTTGTTGAAATCCATAAAACACTTGTTTCTCAAAATCTCATCATGTAGTCAAATTTACAAACCACAAAACATGAATGCATCAAACTTGTTCATATATCATAAGCACATAAGCACATTAGGATGGTTTAGGTAGATTCACAAACATGACGAACTACACAATTCCACATAATGGCCTTGTGTAGTCGTAAACTTGAGGCACTATCGCAATCCCACATAGTGGTTTTGCATAGGCGTAAACTTGAGGGAGTCCATGAAGGAGATCCATGCCACTAGCGGGCAAGTGGGAGAAGCCTTAACTTGGTCAACGTGCACGTGACAATCTTTGGATGGATTACACCAAACCCACATAACATGTATTTCAAAACTTGTTGCCCAAAATGGCATTTTTTCGAAAACTTGATTTCATATACTTAATATATTTCGAAAACCCTTTTCGAAAACATGATTCCATAACATGCAATCTTTTCAAAAGAAATCATTTTCATAAATCATCACACAATTCACATATCACACATGTAGCAATTTCTCAATTCATTCAAGACACAATTAATGCAACACTTTTTTCCTCGATTTAAAGAAAACAAAAGTGGCTTATTTACTCTATTATAAACATGTACCCACTTTAATTTCTTTGCTTGAAAACCTTGCTAAAAAAATCCTTTACTCTTGCTCCTCTTGCCTCTCTTGATTTTCTTCAACATTGACAAAAATCTCCAAATCAATAGGCATTCCAATTGAGAAACCGATAAGACATTCATAAAATTGATCCTAAAATCCTTAAACCCATACATTTCTTAAGTTATATGAACCAAAACCCTTTCAAAAATCCAACAAATCAAAAATGCTTTTACCTTGATTCTTTACCAAATAATGTGTTTCTTGGCTCCAATGGAAGCTCTCATCTTCTTCTCCCTTTTTCCCTTCTTAAGCAACCTCAAATTTCCTCTTAAAAGCCAAACAAAGACGAAACCTTAGTTTCCTTTCTTCTTTTTCTCTCCTCTCTCTCTTCTCTATGACTCTCTCTCTCTTCTCCTCTCTCAATTTCGTTCTTTCTTCTTTCAATTGCAAGACACTCTTTTTCTTCTCTCTTTTATACCACTAATGGTTGTACAAAGACCCTTCTACACTTCCGTATATGCCTTGTAACTTAAATGCTTAAGTGACTTGCCAATTTTGCCCCTCATGCAATCTTACCACCTTAACACTATAATTCAATTAACCCATTTCATAAAACCTTACTCACATTAACACACTAATTGACTCCACAAAAATACTCTACTAAGACCTCAAAATTCATTTAAGTCATCGCCTAACTTCTTCCAAAAATCAAGACCTTTTCTGATCAGGAAATTGAAGGAATTTGATAACACTTCCTTCAAGAAAAATGTTCCTCATTGTCTCAATTTTCTAATGACATCAAAATCATTCAATTTGGTTCTATAATCTAAAAGTTATACCTAAAACATTTCCAAACTGTTCTTATACTAAAACAATATTCTGCGCTCAACTTCCATCCAAAAATTGAAAATCTTAGAGACTGAATTAGAACTCGATTCCATCAGACAATTTGTAGCACTATGCCTCTAGTTTACTTCAAAGTTATGGCTAAAACACCGAAGCTTACATAGTGAACATGTTTCAAACTACATTTTCCAGCTTTTAACTTCCAACATTTCACATACATTATTTCTTACTTCTAAGAGATGTTTAGGGTCCAACATTTTGTGATTATTAAAGTTTATGAATTTTATTAGAATATTGTTTTGAATGGAACCTTGGTTGTTTTAGGAAACCAATAGAATCCTACCCAAGAGCAAGAGGGAAGACAACCTTGAGTTGGATTTTTGCAAGCCAATTAGGTGGGTAATTTATTTATAGCTATCGTGTGATTAGGCAAATTCTTGCGTATGTGTGTGACTGTTGATTGCTTGAAATTGAATTGTTGTGATTTTATGGGAAATGCATGATGCATTGTCATTGTGTTATTCCATGAAAGAGGTTATAACATTTTGAATTCAATGAAAAGAAGGAAAAAGCATGAAAGTATGAACATATGATAAAATGAATATGTGCTTTTGTTTGGGTGAGAGATGAACCATTTCATTCGTCATGTACACGTAGACAAGAGCCTTCGCTTGATTGCCCACTTGTGGCATATAAGCTCCGAAAATGGACTCATTTTGTTCATGGTGAAAACTTTGGTTTTTCCATTTCGTACCCATGGGACCCCTCGAGCCATTTAGTTATGCATTGCATCTTTGAATTATCAAGTATGATGCATTTGAATTATTTTCTTAATGGATTAAGTCTATGTTATGTATTATATATTAACTACTTAATTATGAGTTTTAAAGCAAAATTGGTGAATGATTGAATTGCTAGATATATAAATACATACGCTTGAATTTGTGGTAATTGTCGATGGTTATAAATATATTAGCCATTGAGCGTCGTAGCTCAACCCAATATTTTTCTACTCCTCAGGTGTAGAACAAGAGGGTTAGTAATCCTTGCAAGGCATCAGAAACTCTAAGATAGTTAGAGACTTTTGTAACTAAGTTAGTTCGATCATTTTTGGTTATCATTATAAGCATATCAAACATTGAGCATCCAATGTATTTTGTATTTTATGTTAAGTCTTTGATGTAATGTTGATATGTAATTAAAGCTATGTATGAAATTCATTGTAATTTAGAAATGAATGAAGAAATGAAGCAGTTTCCAATATGTATGTGCTTATTTATTTTGTAGTTGTACATTTCCTATTTCAAGTCTTCCATAGATATAGAAATTGAGTTATGACTTCAGGGAAAAACTGCATTAATCTTGGTGGAATTAGATAAAGTTGTCTTCTTGGAAGTTGTAGATTATCTTTCTAGCATTCCAACGCTATATAGTATGAAATTTTTGAACATCGGAGTTGAGAGATATGATTAATATAAATTTGTAATGCTGCATAGGATGGACTTTCGGGACAACTACATTATTTTGAAATTTTGACCTTATATAGGCAAAAATTGTTTTTGAGGTCTTCAAGGAAGTTATAGATCTAGAAGTGTTCTTTGAAACAGTCTAAGAATTACCTTAATCTGATATCTCTAGTGAAAGTTATACCCATTTTATCAATACAGGTCAAAAGAAGAGAAGTAGGAAGGGAATGTGATCCCGCCGCGGCTGCGCGCGTGCAGGTCGCGATTGTGCATTAACCCACAACCCCCCCTCCCAAAAAAAACCTGAACGTATTCCACTCTTTTGGCTATAACTTCATCGTTCGACCTTCAAATGACCAGATTTTTTAAGAAATGGTTTCCTAAAACATTCCTCTATCTCTCTATAAAAATTTATAGCTTTTGATATTGATTTGGAAAAGATTGATTGAATCAAAATAAGGGTATGGGTTGGAAGAGTATGAATTGGATATTTTACTCAACATACTTCAGTATGTTGATGATATATTGATATATAAAGTTCAAAATGAGATGATTCTTATTTTTAAATAAACTAGAGATATAGAGCTACAAATCCTCTGAAGAGACTAAATTTTAATTTAGTCTCTATGACTTTCAATTTCTAGATGAAAGTTGAGTATAGGGTACTGTTTCATTTTAATAATAGTCTAAAAATATTTGGGCCTTAAATTTTAGATTTTGGAACCAAATTGAATGATTATGGTGTCATTAGAAACTTAAGACAATGGTGAACAAATGTTCTGAAGAAGTCGAATTGTAATTCCAGTTTGAGACTTCCCAAAACCTATCCTGAAGTTGAAGAAATGAGTTTGCTCACACTTTATACTCCGAATATTGGGCTCCAAGAGTAGGGTCCAACATTGTTTGGAATTAGAGCTTAGGCTTTTCTTAGGCTTAGAATACATAATATGACGAATGGTTGTGCTATGTAACTATTTTTTGCATTGTGAATTGATTTATTTCATTAAGTGACATGAATATCATGCATACATATAGGAACTAAGATTAAAATGAAATTTAAGCTAATCATTAGTATTTTTATTGAAAGAGTAAGATGCCACCTCATAGAAGGACATGAGGAGTTTTGCAAGGGTCTATTGCACCTGACTCTCTGCCAAGAGAGGAGAGTACTGATGAGTCAGTAGCTTCAGGAAATGCAGTAGTTGCCTGTTCCATCAGAACAAGTGCCTACCTTGGATCCGAGATTGTTTCAGGTATTTACTCAGGCCTTTGTCCAGGTTATGGGTCAGATGTTGCATGCCTCTTCTCCAGCCCCAGTTAAGAAGGGGAAACAATTTGATAGGTTGAGGAAGTATGGAGCAGTGGACTTTTATGAGACCACTGATTCAGAAGAAGCTAAGACCTGGTTGAGAAAAACAGAAAGGGTATTGGAGCAAATGAATTGTGAAGATGATGAGAAGGTGTATATGCTGTAACTCTGCTTGAGGGAGATGCTTTACATTTGTGGAAGCGTGTACTAGGAAGTCAATTAAAACCTCCAATGTTGGTATGGAAGGACTTCCTCGCTACTTATAAAAAGAAGTATCTATCTGACGTGTACATTCAGTAAAAGCAGAGGGAATTCCTGAGTCTCACTCAGAGGGAGATGACGGTTAGTGAGTATGAGCGCTGGTTTACATAGCTATCTTGGTATGCAACTGAGATGATGTTGAGTGAGGTGGCTAAGTGTCATCAATTTGAATTAGGATTACATCTAGCCATCAGAGAAAAAGTGGTAGTGCAGAACTTCTGTGACTTTCAATAGCTGGTTGAAGTGGGACTAAGCGTTGAAAACATTGAGAACATAAAGAGTGTTGTGAACAAAAAGAGGAAGGGGAGAGAGCAGTTTAAGATGGGAGGTGGTGATTACATACCAGAGAGGAGTGCCAAGACCTTCCCTGTGTAGTCTGAAGAGAGAAGAAGTGGTGCCAGCAAGTCCAGGCAGATGAGAATTGTTTCTCATCAAGCCTCAACAGCTGGAGGCAATAGAAGGAGAGAAGGGGACAAGTCATCCATCCCTAAGTGTGATCATTGTGGCAAGTTCCATGGAGCAAAATGTTATAGATTGATTAGAGCATGTTTCAACTATGGAGAAAAGGGGCATATGACCAAAGAGTGTCTAAAGTATGCAAGAAAAGAGGGAACTCAGATGCAACTTTCAAAGAGAACTGAGAAAGTGGGGCACAAGACTGCAACTGAAGTGAGCAGTTCTGAGGTAGCTAAAAGAGTGAATCTTCTTGGGAAACCAAAGAGGCAAGCACTAGCTAGAGTGTTCGCAATGACATGAGAGGATGCAGATACCGCTCCAAAAGTTACGACTGGTATGGTTAAATTATTTAAAGATGATGTAATTATTTTGAATAATTCAGGTTCGACCCATTTGTTTGTGTCATCAAATAGAATTGTGTATGATAGAGAATTGAGCCTATTGGATACTCCTTTAATGGTTAGTACTCCAATTGGTCAGTATATTGAATCAAGTTTATAGAGACTGTGAGATACATATTGGAGGAGAAAAATTAGTGGTGGATCTAATTCCATTGAAGATGGGAGGATTAGATGTGATTTTAGGTATAGACACCTTAAAGAAGTATAATGCCAACTTGGATTACAAACAGAAGATCGTGGGGTTCGAATTTGAAAATGGTAAAAAGGTGGTGTTTGTGGGGGATAGAAAAGTAAGTCCGACTAGGATTGTTTTGACTCTGATAACAGAGAAGATAATGAGGAAAGGATGTGAAACATTTTTAGCCTATGTGGTAGACACAAAGGGAAATGGAGGACAGTTAGAAGAAATTCCTGTGGTCATGGAATTCTCGGATGTCTTTCCCAAGGAATTACCAGGACTACTACTACCTAGAGAAATTGAATTTCCCATTGAACTTCTTCGAGGTACTGCACGGATCTCAATTCTACCTTAGCAAATGGCTCTAGCAGTATTGAAGGAACTTAAGGAGCAATTAGATGAGTTATTGGAGAAAGGTTACATTAGGCCTAGCTCTTCACCTTGGGGAGCTCCGGTCCCTTTTGTAAAGAAAAAATATGGATCGTTGAGGATGTGTGTGGATTATAGGAAGCTCAATCATGTCACTATCAAAAATAGATATCCACATCCATGCATAGATGATTTATTTGATCTGTTGAAAAGGACAAGGGTCTTTTCTAAGATAGATTTGAGATCGAGTTATCACTAGTTGAGGATAAAGAAGTCTGTTGTCTTAAAGACTGCTTTTAGAACACAATATGGCCACTTTATGTTCTTGGTCATGCCTTTTGGGTTAACGAATGCACCTGCAGCTTTCATAGACTTGATGAATAGAATCTTTAAGCCTTTCTTAGACCAATTTGTCATTGTCTTTATTGATGATATTTTGATCTATTCTAAGAGTGATAAGGAGTATGAGGAACATTTAAGAATTTCTTTGGAGACATTGAGGAAGAACGAGTTGTATGCCAAATTCGACAAATGTGAATTTTGGCTAAAAGAAGTGACATTTCTTGGACATATGATTTCAGAGCAAGGAGTACATATGGATCCGAGGAAGATAGAAGCAGTTTTGAAATGGGAAGCACCTAAGAATGTAGCTGAAGTAAGAAGTTTCTTGAGTTTAGTCGGGTATTACAGAAGGTTTGTGGAGGGCTTTTCCATGATAGCAGCTCCACCTTTTAAATTGATAAGGAAGAATCAGAAATGTGTATGGATAGAGGAATGCCAGAGTCGTTTTGGGGAATTGAAAAATGGGCTTATAACTGCACTAATTTTGACTTTGCCTTCTGGTAGTGAGGGCTATACAGTGTATAATGATGCCTCAACGAAGGGATTAGGTTGTGTGTTGATGCAAGGTGATAAAATGATTGCCTATGCTTTTAAGCAATTAAAGCCTTATGAGATGAATTATCCTACGCATGACTTGGAATTGGCTGCCATAATTTTTGCATTAAAGATTTGGAGACATTACTTATATGGAGTCACCACTAGGGTGTTTATAGACCATAAGAGTTTTAAGCGTCTAATGAGCCAAAAGGAGTTCAATTTAAGACAAAGAAGGTGGTTAGAGCTGTTAAAGGATTATGATTTAATGATAAACTACCACTCGAGGAAAACTAATGTACTAGCAAATGCAGTATGTAGGAAGTCCACTACGGCATATGTGGAGACAGTGTATGCTCCTTGATTGAAGGAATTAGCTATGCTTAAGGTAATACTAAGGCAAGTCGAGCCTGATTGTATATTGGCTAATTTTAGAGTAAGGCTAGTACTAAATGAGAAGATTAAGGGATTATAGAAGCAAGACAAGTATTTGAGCTGGCTCTGAGAAGAGATTAAAAGTGGTAAACCTTCTGAAATAGGGATAAGAGAAGATGGATTGATGGTGATAGGCAACAAATTGTATATTCCAGATATGTTAGAGCTGAAGGATGAGATTCTTGATGAGGTGCATAATGCTCCTTATGTAATGCACTCAGGGAGTACAAGGATGTATCATGATTTGAAAGAGCATTTCTGATAGAAAGGAATGAAGAAAGATGATGTAGAGAATAGTAAAAGATTTTTAGTGTGTCGGCAAGTTAAGGATGAACACCAGGCACCCTCAGGCAAGCTTAATCTTTTTTCGATTCCAGAATGAAAATGGGAGAAGATTACAATGGACTTCTCAATGGGATTGCCGAGGACTAGCAGTAAGCATGATGCAATATGGGTGATTATTGATAGGCTGACTAAGTCAACATATTTCTTGCCAATTAGATAGACAGATTCTTTGAATGCTTTGGCCAAGAAATATATGGATGAAATAATCATACTTCATGGGATTCCAAACTCTATAGTTTCGGATAGAGATCCTAGGTTCACCTCCAAATTCTAGGAAAGTTACAAGAGGCTTTGAGAACTAAATTGCATTTTAGTACTGCTTTCCATCCACAAACTGATGGACAATTAGAGAGGACAATACAAACATTGGAAGCAATGTTAAGAGCTTGTGCAATGGAATTCAAAGGTTCATGGGATGATTATTTGCCTTTAATCGAATTTGCTTATAATAATTCCTATCACTCAGTAATTCAATTGGCACCTCATAAAGCTTTGTATGGTAGGAGATGTAGAACTCCTATCTATTGGGATGAGGAAGGTGAAAGGAGGCTTTTGGGGCCTGAGTTGGTACAAGTCACAGTTGATAAGATTAAATTGGTGAAATAGAGACTTAAAGCAGCTCAAGACAGAATGAAGAGCTATACGGATGCACATAGAAAGGAGATGGAATTTGAAATTGGAGGAAAAGTGTTTCTTAGAGCTTCTCCATGAAACGGAGTTTTGAGATTTGGTAAAAAGGGCAAGCATAGTCCAAGATACATAGGCCTTTATGAGATCATTGAGAAGATCGGGCCTTTAGCCTACAAGTTAGCTTTGCCATCGGAATTATCTAAGATTCATAATATTTTCCACATATCGATGTTAAGGAAGTACTGATCAGATCCTTCACACATAGTTCAACCATCAGAGGTCCAATTAAGGGAGGATTTGACATATGAGGAGTAACCGATGGAGATCCTAGATTCAAAGGAAAGGGTTTTGAGAAACAAGGTTATGAAGCTGGTTAAAGTCTTATGGAAGAACCATTTAACGGAGGAGGCAACACGGGAGTCTTTGGACGCAATGAAGGAGAAGTACACACACCTCTTCATGGACTCAGGTAAGAATTTTGGGGACGAAATTCTTTTAAGGGGGATAATTGTTAGACCTTAAACTTTTCTTTCAATATTTATCGATTTATGTGTTTGATTTTTTTATTTAGTCCATTAAATTAGCAAGTATGAATAGAAATTAGAAATTAGAATGGAGTGCTAGAATTAAGTTAGCTTAAGTAGTTTGTAGGCTTATGTTAAAAGAAAAAAGGGTAAATATGGAAAGCCTAGTTTAATGAGGGGCAAAAATGGGAAGAAAGACAAAACAAAAGGGGTTGAATTAGAAAAAAATGAGAGAGGATCGTAAGAAGCTAAGAGAAGAGAGAAAAAATGTAGAGAAAGAAGAGAAGAAGGAGAAAATCTTGGGGGAAGCTAGGAAAGAGAGTAAAGAAGAAGAAAAGCAGAGAAATCAAGCTTGTTTAGGTAAGTTAATCATCTTTTCTTCTTGCTTTATTAGAGAAATGGGTTGTGTTGAGAATGAAGGAGTTAGAGAGAGAATGAGTGTTATGTTAGAAGAAGATGATTTAACAAAACCCATTTGATTTTAGGATTTCTAAACGAGATTTTGGGTTTTCTAACCTAGATGGACATTGGGTAGGTTAGGTTTGAGCTTAATTTGTATTTATTGCATTTTTGTGATTACTAAAGTTTATAAATTTTATTAGAATATTGTTTTGAATGGAACCTTGGTTGTTTTAGGAAACCAATAGAATCCTACCTAAAAGCAAGAGGCAAGACAACCTTGAGTTGGATTTTTGCAAGCCAATTAGGTGGGCAATTTATTTATAGCTATTGTGTGATTAGGCAAATTCTTGCCTATGTTTGCGATTGTTGATTGCTTGAAATTGAATTGCTGTGATTTGATGGGAATTGCATGATGCATTGTGATTGTGTTATACCGTGAAAGAGGTTATAACATTTTAAATTAAATGAAAAGAAGGAAAAAGCATGAAAATATGAACGTATGATAAAATGAATATGTGCTTTTGTTTGGGCGAGATAGGGACCATTTCATTCGTCATGTGCATGTAGACAAGAGCCTTCTCTCGGTTGCTCGCTTGTGGCATATGAGCTTTGAAAATAGACTCATTTTGTTCAGAGTGAAAACTTCGGTTTCTCCATTTCATACCCATGGGACCCCTAGAGTCATTTAGTTGTGCATTGCATCTTTGAATTGTCAAGTATGATGCACTTGAATGATTTGCTTAATGGATAAATGTTAAGTTAAGAGGACTTTACTACTATTAATTTTAATGACAGTCAAATAATAATAATCTTAGAAATATATGAACTATTTTAATAAATTTATTAAGTGTGTAGATAAATTCAAGTCACACTTAGGCAACATAAGATGAAGTTCAACGTAAGACAAAGTTGAAGCATAAGACAAAGATGAAGCGTAAGAAGAAGTTGAAGCATAAGATGAAAAGCAACATAAGAAGAAGCGCAGCATAAGACGAAGTCGCAACATAAGATGAAGCGAAGCATAAGACGAAGTGCAACATGAGATGAAGCGTAACATTAGACGAAGCGGAATAACAAACGATAGTTAGTTAATTAGTTTGAGTTAGTTATAGGATGCAACTAATAACAGTTTTTAGAAGATTCAAGAAGCGGTTATCAAGAAGACTGTTGGAGACTTAGGCTATAAATATTAGTTCGAGTCGAAAATAACAGACACGCACATACGAATACATACAAAGAAATAGATAGGGAATTACTCATGAACGTTTTGACATTAGCAGAATTTTGTATTCAGAGTGTAAAAGAAGTGAGCAAACACATCTATAATGTGAAAGCTCAAAAATACTTTTCTTAGAGAGA
>JANIJH010000009.1:2305249-2317309 GCA_024520975.1 Erythroxylum areolatum | reverse complement strand
ACATAACTAAATCATGTATGCACATGCCAAAAATGTATGAAATGAACTGTACCCATCCCATCGGTGACGGGATGTTATAATCGTGGAAATGCTTAGCAATGAGGAAACATTGTGTTTTGTGTTCTTGTTGAATCATACAAGGATAAGACACTATATATTGGTGCATTTGGATTTAATTGGGGATTAAAATGAACTTAGTTTGATGTTGAATCAATTGGTTAACTGTTTGATGAGTTTAGGTTGTTAATTGATGTTATAACTTAAGGATTGAATTATTGATATCAATGTATATGAGTTTGAGAAGTATGACTTGTTAATAGAATAAAGATGTTCTTATAAATACAAATGTGATCTAAAGAATATAAGCAATTTGAATTAGTTATAAATGAATGAGAATTGGGGAAAATGTGTGAATATAAAGTATTAGTAAAGGATTGATGAATTGAGGGTATCCAATTTTACTTAAGGCATAAACTTAATTGCAACCTAGATATATACAAGTTACAATGAATGGATAATCAAGAATTGTGATTAAGGATACATACTCGGTGATAGTCAATTGAGCATGCATTGAATATAACATATATACATATGCATGATTGAGTACTTATTTGATTAAACAAGTTAGTAATGTGTAAATGTGTGTGTATTACATAATATAGAGGCACAAATTGATCGTCAATGTCTAGACATTACCAGATCATCAAGGTAATAGTTATTTTGGAGCACATTGTGAGTTGACCTAGATGTGCAATCTCAATTATATATGTGCTTCTGTTTGAATTGTTTTGGTTAATTTCCATATATTGAACTGTTATTCATATGATTGCGATTTTGATAATTCCAGATATTGATAGCCCGAGGAGTTAGATATTTGAGACTGTATTGGAAGTGTTTCAAAATTGTATATACTAAATGAAATGTGTACTCAACAAAATGTTAAATGTTGGACTTAGGTCCGATGAATGCGATAAATGACTGTGCATATTGAATGAAGGGCATCATTAGCATAATATGTGCTTTGACACATTTCATTACATTGTTATGTATGACCAGATAAAAGAGTTGTGACCGGAGTGGCTAACGTGAAAAAGAGCTTACAGTTTAGGAAATGTGCACAAGAGCCACAGACTCAGTTGTTAATGGGCCCGGTATTCGTAACGGGTATGAGACAATTATAAAATAAACCCATATTCACAGTAGGTATGGGACAGTTAAATAGACAGTCGGTCATAACAAAATAAAAAGAAAGTGGAGTCACATTTGCATTTGCATTTGCATTTATATACATCTTTATATTATCATAGGAATGGTTGTGGAGAATTACTGAATTGTGCTGATGTAGTGGTATACAATGCTTGTGTACAGGTGATGATATGCACGCTTGAGATGGGTGATTAGATCATTCTGGTGTGATTATAAGAATTATCTGTAGATCGTGATGAACTAGTTGAAATATGATATATATGTATTGTGAATTGATATACATACTGAATGATGTGTTAAATGAGAATTGATTCTAAGTAATGTGGTGTACTTGTGACCTTGGTTATATACCTGTGATATTTGTATTCCGACTTGATTAAGCACATGATGATGGTTCACTCACTAAATTCGCAAACTCATCAAAATTGCAACGTTGATTTTCAGGTACTAAGAAGACCTAGCTTCTAAGACCATCTAGTAGTAGGCTAGTATTGTCAATTTTGGAAATAAGAATGGCTCAAATGTTTAGTCAGCTGGTTCTGAAAAGTCTAGTTAGAATATATACATGAAATATAAGTGTAATAACACAATGAATGTTTATGTTTATGAATGAAATGGAAATGATCGATCTTTGAATCATTTGTGTTATGTATGATGTCTTGAATACGATAATATGATTGTTCTATTGTTCTAACATGCCATTTTAGTAGGGTATGTGCTCGGATATTCTCCTAAATGTCGGGTACATGCCCCAGGAGAGTGGTATGTTATACTTAAGGCTACTTTAACTCAAATATGTTTAGTCTTATAACAGTGAAACCTATCTAACTAAATTTATGTAATTTGGATAACAAAAATCATGATCATATGAATTTAAAGGCAAAGTTAGGAATAAAATATAAGATATGTTTTATCAAGAGTTATCACCTAATAGATTTAGGAGTCAAGCGAGATATGATTAATAAACTTGTTATCTACCTAATTTAAGTTTAATTGGTTTATTGATCAAACTTAAGATTAACTAAATTTGAATAGGATCCTAGATCACTAAAGAGATTAGAGTAATCTTTCTTAATAGTATTGAGGGCTACTATTTGAATAAAATAGTGGGAGTAACTAAATACATGATTAGAGACCTTATCTTCTTTGGTAGTTATGGCATAAAACTAACACTTGTTTTTCTTAAAATTTATATTTTGTTCTTAGTGGAATTCACCTTATTTAGTTTAGTTGATAATAAGTTAATGAACTTAATTTCTTGGACATAGATTATGTTTGAGAAGAGTTCTAAAATTTTTCATTGAAAAATTATATGTCCATTATGCAATGTTGCAATTATCACTGTTGAGGATATGGATCAAAAGAGACTTATACTTAATATAAGTGGTAAGAATGCAAAGTTAGATAATCGAGACTATCCTTTTATGTCATATTGGTTAAATCAACATAACAAGAATCAGAAAGTTACATATAAGGATATATGTATCCTTTTGATTATGAATCGTATAAAACTTGTGAAACTTGTTGAGTTAAAAAATAACCAAATAAACCTTTAATAAAAGAATGATAATGGTATTGAATTGTTAAATTTATATAGGTGATGTATTTAGATGGAATAACAATTCATAAAAGGATGATTCTTATATTTCATTAGAAATACTAATGACTTTATATTATATATTCATATATATTAAATGAAATATAAATTTAAATATTTTAAATTATTTAAATATAAGTAGAAATTAAGCATTGAGAATATTGAATCACTTCGATAAGATCGATGTAGTGAGTTTTAAATTTTTCAGTTATCTATAAGGAATGAGATTCTTTAGTGAAGAACTTCATAACAAAATTCCACAAGTGTATGGATTTATGTAAGGAGGAAAATAAAATATAAGATATTTTATGATGTAATATTTATTTCTTCTATAGTTATGCCTAGTAAAATAACTTACTTTCAATAGTTCCAATTAAATCCATTAGCAAGACTTTACATTAGATATGAAACGCTAAGTTTTTGAAAGAGTAAAAAATAATGATTTAAAGATGTGATACTTAGTTGAAGCATATATTATCCACTAAGTTTAGAACTAAATTGGATAATAAATAGTTATGAGATATATAAAAGGTTGGATATACTCTTATAGACCCATTGTACAAATTGTTTGTTTCAATGTACACTTATAGTAAAATGGTTCTTAAGATAAGTAATGGGAGTATGATAAAATTTTAAAAATTCAAACCTCCTGACAATATATCCAATTAAAACTAGTGCCTTTATTGATACATTAGATGTTTAGAGATATATAGAGGTATATAGAGACATATTGCTCATAGAGAACAATAATTCATTTTCCAATTGTTAAAAATATAATTGTCCAAGAACAATTTTAATTATGGAAATTAGATCAATAGAGATAAAATGGAAGTTGTTTACCAATATTTCAAAGTCCAATTATATAGATAATGCATTAAAGATGAAAGGTTCCAATGTAGTAATAGATACTAATTAAGCCATAATACATTTTTATTTAGTGGAAATGATTAATTAGATTAATAAGTTCTTTAATAAACTTGATATAGTTCCTTGTATTTTTCAAGATAATAATATACTATTGAACACTAAAGCCTTTGGGCATGCAAAAAGAGCTAAGGTCTCATTAAAGATCCAAGGATGTATTAGCCAGTTTCTTTTAATTATAATGATAAGTAAGATGAAAATTGTAAGATTTAAGTAAGTACTCACTATAGAGAATTTTATAGAATTCTCTCATTAAGCCATTGTCCCAGTAGTAGTATGATCTTTGTATCGTTACCTGATATAAGATACTTAAACAATTGGATTAATGCAAGTAGGATATTGTTAGTTTATACCTTACTATCAATCAGTTGGTTGTAGTTCAGTAAAAAATAATTTAAAGACATTTTTTATCTTATACATATTCAATTGTGTATAATAAAGTTCATAGGATAAACATACATTACAAGTGAAATTATGATGAGATCATAAATATGATATTCATATTGTATTCATGTATTATGCCTAAAATATTTCAAATCATTGTTCTATTAAGACTAAACATTAATAAAGCATAAAAAGACTATCCCACATTATGATTTTCATTATGAATGACGTATGTTAAACAAATGTATGGGTGCTCGTTAGAAAATAAGTTCACTGAATTGACCTCAAATGAAAAATTCATTTGGTACACTACTTGTATGTCTATGGAAATTCTCATTATGATGATTATATAAGTGATTCTTTGACTTGAGATCTCTAAAGTTATCTTATATACGGATTATTATGTTTTGATACTACATATGACATATTCTAGTTAAGGATAGCACAGTCGGAAGTCAATGGATAAATTATAAACTATATGGAAGTAGTTATGTGATGAATATAGGATCCATCATCCTAAAGTAATTAGAGAGAAAATTTCATTGTTCTCGACTAGAATTGATTTCAGAAATTCTTAGACATTGGATCTTATTTGGGCATAATTAGTATTTAATTAAAATTATTTATAATTAAAATTAAAATTTAATTGAAATCAAATTATTGTAATGTCTAAAACCTATTACATATAGGCTTAAGCATTAAGGGGGCCAGTACTTTTTGCCTAATCCTCTCTGTAATAATTACAAAATTCTCGACATGTTTTGTTGATACCACTAGAGATCAAACACTTATATGACTGTAATGGTTAAGATGAGACAATTTTAAAAATAGTTTGAAAGATATTACAAAAAACTGATCAAACTTGAGAATAAAGTACGAATTACGACTCATGCTCTCTTTTTTTAATTTAAAGAAACTTCATTGACTATGATAAAACTATGTACAACTTCAAAGGAAGGATTTCATATTGGAATCCAAAGTTACCCAATACAATGACTAAATCATAAACCAATTAAACTATATAAACACAAATTTGCATTAAAACCTCCAATGTGATTGCATATGAGTTCTGAGTTTCTATGTTATTTCTTTAGCAATAACCAGAGCTCTAATCTCATTGAAAATGTTATTTTCTAATCGATATTGACAAGTTTGCTCCTTTCGATAGATCCGTATATTCCTTTTTGTCTATACTTTATTATAATTTACGTATTAATCATTTTATAAAATTTAAATTGATTTTAGATTTCAGAAAATTAAGCAGAATGTTTCGTAATTATTTGACTATAGGTAGGATTAGATCCTAACCCAATTTTTTAACACTTTCTTTCCAGGGCCTGTTACATATTATTGAGAACTTGGGCCATGTTTGATGGAATTAAGGGGTGTATGGTAGTATCAACAATAGATTATTATGTTATTACGATGTTTAAACTAACAATAGATAAGTAGGAATATAGAGAACATTACGTACGTTGGAGTAATAAGTAATGTAATGCTAAGTAAAATCTTTTGATTTGTTTCACTTTGTCGCACGATGCTGTTCCATTAAGTTTAAGTTATCGTCCTGACTATGACCACTGTAAAAGTTGAGGTAGTTTAGATGAAAAGTTGACGGGCTTTTCACCTTTCCAACACCCTTGTCAAAATCAACAGCTTTTGGACTTTAGGTTTTGAGTTCAAATTGCACCATCCTTGTCTCTTTATAGTATGTTGTATTTGTTAGTAAATCTATGATACATGTGTTTATCCACACTTGATGGCAGAAAATATGTTTAAATAATATGTAATTTTTGAATAAATCTCACCCATCAACTTAAACTTTACGACTCATACTCTTAAAGGTTTCCTCCGAAGTGAGTATGAATCAAATTGTCATGATCATCTTGTAAAATAAGTAATTTACTACGTAGAACCACATGTTAATTATTGATGCGGAAAGAAATTTTAACTTTCACTGGTGTTGCTAGCAAGATAGGCAGCTTCCAGCTGCATGATTGTTGACATGATCTTAAACTGGTGTGCTCGTATTATATTTGATTGTAAGAGACTGGGACTATGAAGAGACAAGACATATAGGAACTTCCAATCATACTTGTTGTAATGATAAAAGGTAGTAATCTACCTTTTTAAAAATAAAGAATAAGAACAAGAAATTTACATAGTTTCTACTTAGATGCAATAACAAAGCTTAAATACAATTTATCTTATCAATATTGATATAGTAATAACAGCATAAGCATATTTATAAAATATGTTTAATTAAAAATATTTGCATCATTCATCTTATGAGGTTGTACTCTTAGATTTAACGTCAATATTGATTTAAAAGTGTTCTTCGCATTGGGTTTTGTGAGGTTGTGCCGAAAGAAAATAGAATAATGGCAACTTTAATCTGAACAAGAGTTAGAATTGCGTGGAAAGAGTACTTGTCGTTGTCCTTTTGTTTGTGTTAAGCTGTACAGAAAAAAAGATTGTTTTTATTAAATTTACCAAAGAACGGACACTTAGCGTAAGCTCATATGCAGTAGGATAAAACAACTGGTACAAAGCGAAACTACATCACCCTTCTGTTGAGGATTGCAAGATAAGATCTATATTCTATTCGTTGGCTTATATAATCTTTTGCATAATTGCATGTTGATTTAATATCTACGAGCTACATTTGGCCCCGCGCTTCTGAAATAAAGATAATGGGGCGGTAACATTGATCTAGGTGTCTAGAAACTACATTTCCTTTTCATCTTAAAGATTGGCGAATTGCAAGATGACAGCGCTAGTCATCAATGATATGTTTGCAAGTCTGCTATCAATCAAAGTTTTGAATATTGTATCAATTATAATACTGGATTAAGTTTTAATATGATATTGTACCGGTTCATATTCATATCAGAGATCACGTGGAATTATGTTTTAAATTTATAAAATACTTTCTGAAATTTTTTAAAAATTGCAAAATTGTACATTGTCATATTATACTATATATCCTTCATAATTTACATCAACTTTATCTCCAAAACTCATAATAATAAATAATAATCATAATTAACATGAAATAACAATAATTTTTAATTATTCATATATAAATAATACATGTTTATCGTATGTAATTTAACTCATTTTGTATTAATTTATTCATTAATATAACCACATCACCTACTTATAACCAAGAATGTTGATTTCAAATTAGCCTTATGGTTTAGTTTGTTGTTTGACTTATTATATAAAAAATAATTGTGAGTGGGTAATGATCTTGTGTGTCATATTCAAATACTAGATTGGAAACATATCTACCCAGAATAACTTTAATTCATTATTTCTAAAATCAGTAAATTAAATTTAATTATTAATTCAGATTTGTATTCAAAATAAATTTTATTATATGTCGTCTTCAATTATTATAAAAACATAATTTCTTAAATTATGAATTAAGAAAAGATTCAAACTAATCTAAATTGAATTAAATTTGAAAAAAGAATTTCAATAAAAATTCTTAATATGTACACTAAATTCGCCCAAATAATTTAAATCAAATTGAAATTATATAGATAGGCTTAATTTGATTTAATTTGTCATTTAATTTATTCATAATTTGGTTGTAATTGTAAATTGTAATAATCTAATCCAATCAAATTCTAAATACTGAGGTCGTGACTTATTATGAACTTCTTATTTCCAAACCAAGCAGATAAACAAAACAATATCAATCAACAAATAAACAACACACTTCGTCCATTCCATTTGAATCCAAATCCAACCATGCATAAATCACAACAATTGAATTCCAACTTCCTCCAACCATTCACAAAATTTACCAACTTCCAACCATTCACAACCTCACAATCACAATTTACAAATGCAATTCAATTTCAGGAGCAGAATTGAATTGCATTTGTAAATTGTCAAGTTGGATTTTTGGTGGGTTAGATTCAAGTTGGGTGAAAACCAGATCTGGTTTCTATGGAAGATGAGTAGGAAGGAGGAGAGGCGTGGTAAGGCTTAGTGAGGCGGTAGAGACTAGAGTGGAGCAAGCGGGGGGAGGTACAATGGCGATGAGCAGCAGTGAGAGTGAGACAGAGAGTGGCATGCATATGAGAGACAAAGAAAGAAATAACAGAGTCAGGGGATTGATTTTATTAAAAAATATGCTATTTAGTCCCTATACTTATCAAATTTCACGGTACTGCCTAATATTTTATTGGTATTTCAAATATCAGCCAATACCGACCAGTATCTTGGTACTAAAAGGGGCACTACTGGTATAGTACCTTTCAACCGATTTCGACTAGTATGGAATGATACCCATATCACTGCTATCAAGGCTTGGCAAAGATGTTTAAAACAACAGTGTGCAAATAATATAAATCTAAATTTCCCTCAATATTTCTTTTAACAATCACCAAATGTTGATAGGCTAAAAAGAAATCTACATTACAAATAAAAGAAGCCCGAAACATAAAACTCTAGTAAATGTTTAACTAGAGAATTCATAGATGGCAGAAGTCCAAAACATAAAGGATGAAAATGTTCGGAATAGGTAATAGACATGATAGAGAACATGAGAAGTGACCTAGAAGTTAAAAAGTTAGAAGGGAGATTCTTAAATTGAAGTTAAGAGAATAATGGCAATAAGTGAGCTAGAGCATGGGATGTGAGGAAAACTTCCTAAAATTAAGAAAAATATATAAATTCACAAGTATTATAGTAAGAGACACATCATACACAATCTCTAGAAATGTCAACCTCAAATATACATAGCAAAACAATCAAAATCCCTTGTTATTATTTAGTTTTCTTTATATTGTGTATTCATTTTTCCTTTGTCTCAAATTTCTTCTAAAACCTATACTTTCTATATGTTTAAATCAAATTATTTCTTTAGTTGAACCCCAATTTCAATATATTTTAACATTTTGGTAGTTTAGAATTTCATCTTTTAAGTTTTATGAAGCCCACTTATATCATTAAGAAGAAGTTATGTATAAATTCTAAGAGAATATTTTCCTAGCATGCCCAAATTCTAGTTTGACACAATTCTAAGAGAATATTTTCCTAGCATGCCCAAATTCTAGTTTGACACCAACACTTTGACTTACCTATTGGAATCTGATGTCATGGGCAAGGAAAGAAGAAGTCTCTACGATAGTAAAGAATAAAGGTTTTGTATCCCAAATAGTTGAGAATTTCGGGAGGGTAGCCTCACTCTCATCTAACTCTCCTATTGACAATAATCCAAAATCTTCGCAACCAAATGATGTTGTTCACATAAACAAAATTTCAGAATTAAAGTCCAATACAACCTCTACAACTGAGGCAATTAAGATAACAATAGAAAATGTTTACAAACTATCTATCGTTTTAGTACAGATTGCTAGGCATAATTCTCCTACTTTAGAAAAGCAAATCTTTGAATGACTTGGCAACATCATGTTCCAATTATGGTGGAAGTTAAGGAGTACAGCTGCCTTCTAGTTGCTTCCTCTACAGACAAAAGATATGTCCATCCTTATAAAAGAGAGTATTCATGTACTAGAAATGACTAATAAGCAGTTAGGCCTCAAAATTTGGGTAGGTATGGATTTAGTGTGGAGGCCAAAGTTAATGAATCACGATAAGGATTAGGGGGTAACACTAAAGGCCCATTCAAGTTCCCAAGTGATATTTCATAAAGAACTTCAACTTTTCTATCTTAATATCACCAACTAAGAGGCATGAGATCATTTGGTGCTTCTTAGATAGTCAATGACTCCCTACCCTCTGTTAATACGCAATATATTATTTTTCCCTCTATTATATAATATGACTACCAATTTAGTAGTCTTTTATGTGATTTGATTGAAGAACTTCTAGAGTTCTAAAATAAACTAAGTCTTGAAAATCTTCCTCTAATACTGCTTCAAAAGAAGTATTTTGTTGAAATTATTTTTCCACGTGTATTATAATCTCTTTTTTTTTTGAAGTAACGTTACCTTCTTCTTCCTATTGTAATTTATCTTCTATAAAGGTGACATTCTTGCAAATAATAATCTATAAGTAATGGGATCCCATAGGCAGTACTCCTTCACTCCGTCAGTATATCTTAAAAATAAGCATATTTTAGATTTTAAATCCAAGTTTATGGTCTCTTCGTCACTATATATTATGTACATAGGATTCCTAATTATATAGATGCTAAAATAATTCGTTGGCTTTTAGTCACAACTTTATTGGTGTCTTCAACATAATTACAATTGATGGAATTTGATTCACTATATAATAGGCAGTGTTGACTAATTCTACCTAAAAAGTTGATTTAGACGTGTATCTCTCAACATTACTCTTATTCTTTCTAACAAAGTTTTGTTCATTTGCTCTAACATTCTGTTTAACTGAGGATTTTATATAATAACGAACTTTTTTTTTGCCTTCTTGCTTACAAAATGCATTAAATTTATTGTCCATATATTTTTCTTTATTATCTATCGTTAAGGACTTGATCTTTCTACCATAACTAAGTTTAATGTGTAGTTTGAAAACTTTAATGATTGAGAAGACATCTGTCATATTGTCGATTATTTGCTCCCTATGATTCAAAAACATATTAATTTTCAAGTTCCAATAGTATCTGTTCTTTTCTATTAATATGGTACACCTAACACATCTTGGATTAAATATCACTGACAAAGATAAAGCACTTTACTCCTCCCACGGATGAGATGGTGCTTTTTCACAAACTAAAGTGATCAATTCAAGAACAATTTTGTTTATTAAATTTTATACTTATCTTTTCTCCCTTTATAAGTACAAGTATACTTTGAATTATCTTCAAATTTTTATTGATAATTTCTATTTTACATCCAAGATAATCTAGTCATCCTAAAGATTTTTTTAAAAAAAATTAAGCTCTCCATATGTTATACCTCCAAAAGAGTACAAATTGAATCTTCATACATCTTTAACTTGATAGCTCCAACATAAACAACCTTCAGAGGATAATCTTTTTAACTGTATGTCGATCTTCTTGAGATATTTTCAAAATGATGGAATCATTCTCTTTTAGAGATCATGCAAAAAGTAATTAAATTAAACTTTGAAGTAGAAATTTGGTACATTCTTTTGGCTCTATTTTATAACCCTACAATGTGGGCTAAGAGAGTAGAGTAGAAGTCAAATTTTTTATATGTTTAGTCACCAAAGTAGATTCTAACATCTAAAGAGCATAAAGTTTTCTTTTAAAGAAAATTTTCACTACAAGGAAATTGTTAAATAGTGACGGAAATATACCGACGGACAGTCAGTCGTCTGTGATTTACGACTGGAGTCCCTATTCCGTCAGTGAAAGAAAGAAAAGTTGTGACGGTTAAGAAATCCATTGCCAATGGTGGAGGGAAAATTTCGCGGGGACTTATAGCGACGAAAATATGCCGATGAGAAAAGTTCCGTATGTAAATAGGGACGGAATAAAATTTCGGTCAGCAAAATTGTCGGCGAGAGAATTTTCACCGACGGAAATAGGCCGTCGGTATATTTCAAAATGACGTCGACAAACTAGGTTAGGAACTTAAATCTGCGACGGTTTTTTTAATTATACCGACGGATTGTTCCGTCGGCAAAATAAAATTAAAACCTCTGCGCGGCCGTTCCTCTTCTCTCCTTTCCTCGACTCTCCTCTTCTCTTTCTCTCCTCTCCTCCGGCGACGTTGAACCACAATGGACGTCCGACTAGCCTACCCCCCTCCCGTGACGACGTGCTGCTTCCGCCTTCTCCGGCGAGCTGCTGCTTCCTCTCTCCTCTGGTAGATCCGAAGGTAAAGCATGGGTTTTGTACGTGGGTTGCATTTTTTTGTAGTTTTGGACTGATTTAATGCATTTTGTTTGTATATTTAGGTTTGATTGGTCTTGTGTGAATGTTTTGGCTGTTCATAGTGGAAAGAATTAAAGGATTTGTGTGTAGATAGGGTTGGGATGGT
>JANIJH010000009.1:2271958-2300545 GCA_024520975.1 Erythroxylum areolatum | reverse complement strand
TCTTTACGTCGTCTTTTCTTCGTACGTCACTACATGGCTGTGCATGGGAGTTTCTTCTGTCGGAATTCTTGAGACATATCCTTCAACTTTCCTCTTCTACCCCAAACGAACCTCACCATAACGCTAATTACACATCCTCCACTAGTCCAAACCCTACCTATCCTACTCCCTCTGCCATAAACTGTTCATCCCAATTGACCCAAAATGAGACATTTAATCCACCTTCTGTAGATCAAGCTTCCTCTACCTTAATACTAGCCTTTGGAACAAAGGACACACTTTTCACTCCAAAGTAGCTAAGTTAGAAGCAAGTGGTGGGGAATCACCCCAACCAAACCTGCCGTTATAATCCTCCTATGAATATGGAAGGGAGAGCAGTGGTTGTGCTAGACGTAGAGAACTTGAAGGAAGTAGCTCATTGTTGGGAAACTCCAGTGGGTTTCTTCATGGATAGCAGGTCAGCTTTCCCCTAATCTACAAATGGGCTCAGTATAAATGGTAAGGTAGAGAGATTATGGATGTTCTTCCATGATAAAGCAAACACATGCAGGAAGGAGACGGATTGTGTGTGACAAAATTTTCGCAAGTTCTTTCAATTCGTATAATAAGTAAATCCTAGTTAACGAATAAAAATAGTAGAAGTCTGTCAGATGATAAAACTTTTTAAACAACAGGATCCTATTAGGCGATATGAGCTTTTTGTGGGATGGCTCTGCTTAAATGAAATGAGCCTACTAAATGATAAATCCTATTAAAATAATTTAATAACAGGAGTCACTTGTTAAAACTGAAAGGAATCTCTTGTAAGATGAAAACAGAAGGAGCCTCTTGCTAAAAAGGACATACACACAATATAATGCAAAAATTTAAAATTTAAAGAGAGGGAGAAGAAAAATACAGTCAATTTATATTGGTTTGGCTTACAATTCAAGCTTACATCCAGTTCCCAACTAATAAGTTATATGCTTTGAGGGATTTCATTTCTATGGAGCCTTATGTTTTGGGTATTTTAGAATCTAAAATAAATAAATAAATTAAATGTACTAAGGCCCCATTGATATTTTGTGACAAACAGCTAACATCTTGCTTATAGTAGGATCATCATATGTTTTAATACAATTTTTGTTAAAGTGGAGGAGTTGGAGTCAAATGAGCAAGTCATGCATTTGCACTACTTTAAGTGGCTAATAAAAGTCAATGTCAGGAACTATGTAATATATGTGTATACATAAGTTAAAAGTTGTTAAATAGGAGCTTAAAATGATCAATGCCAACATGGACGGAGCCACAGTGGGGGCAAGTTCCCCCACTTGCCTCCATTGCGAATCTAAAAATTTTTAATTTAAAATTATTATTTTAAATTTTAATTTCAAAAAATTTTAAATGCGCAATGGGGGCAAGTGAAAATAAAATAAAATTTTGCCTCCATTAATTTAATTGGTGATAAAAAATAATAATAATTATAGATATATTAAAATATCAAATAAAAAATAAAATCTGAGCTCATTTATTTTTGTTAAGATTACTATTATTTGGCCCTATAACTTTTTTAAATAAAAACTTACAAATAGAGAGATAAAAACTACATGCTTAATTAACTTTTTTTATTCAGATTTTTCTACCCTGTTGGTTTCTTCATCACACTATTTTTTTGGCTTCTTCTTACCCTAACTCTACAATGACTACCATACCCAAAGCAAAAAACAATAATCTATATTGAACGCAATTATGGAAAGAATTCCCCCATAGGCCTCACCCTGCTCTACTGCTGATAGGTAAATTCCTACTTCGTTTCTTTGGAAGAATGTTTAGTATGTATAATTTAGAGATGGGTTCTTGTAAGTTGTAATAGAGTTGGTATAGTTTTAATCTTTACATTCTTTTAGACTTTTAGTGAAGACGAAAGATAAGATTTCTCATTGAAGACGAAAAATTGTAGCATTTAAAGTCCTAAAAATGAACAAAAACAGTACAAACCATCTAACACTAGTGATAATAGGGATAAAAATACCCTAGATTCCCTTATGAATTAAATTGAAAATAGTAGAAGTTCTCATATTGATAAGTGGAGAAAAGACATACAGATGTATTTGGTAAACTCAAGCCTATGGCTATCATAATGAAAATTCATTACATCTATCCCTTTAGAAAGTGAAGGAAACATGATCATTAAATTTAAAAGTGTACACAATAGACGACCCAGTGGAAATGACAAAACAAAATGACATCCATTTTTAATGATGATAAAATTTACAAAGATAGATTATTATTGCTAATAGATGATTGGTTTAAAGTTTCCAAGTAGTATAATACATCATTTTCCATATCATGTCCAATCGTAGTATATATTAAAATTTTATTTTTTGTTTATATATTTCATAAATTTGCATATGTGTAAAGTATTTTTAAAGACAATGATGTAATTTTTTATTTATCAAATATACAAATATTTGTATCTTTTTCAGTAATATAAGAGTACTTTAAATATTTTGTCCCTACTCAAAATAATTTCTAGATCCGTCCCTAAATGCCAATAGAGGCCTAAGCACAAGGAAGATGTGGATAAGATAGGAAAACCTTAACCTCCACTAAAGCCCAAATCACATTGAATCATAGAGACCCCTTGCTTTTGGATAAGGAAAAAACAACTTGGAGGATTACCTAAAGGCTATTAAGGACCATTCCTCCTTCATTCAGCAGAGATCTAGGGCTAACTAGATCCCAAAGGGAGATAAATGTTTGAATTATTTCTTTAATTGTTTTGCTGTTAGGAAACACAGTAACAATATTACTTCTATCTTATCCCAAAATGGTACTATTTTGAATGATCAAAATGTTATCCTAAGAAAGGTTGTCAACTATTTCAAAAACCTATTTGGTTTTAACTCTACTGCTTCCCCTTCTTTCGAAGAACTAGGTATTTTTTTAGGAAAAGAATTTCAACATAAGACACAGTGGAGCTCATAAAGCTTATTGAGGAAAGAGAAAGTGAGGCTACTATTTTCCAACAAAAGAGTATGAAAGCCCCAAGGTTTGATGGTCTTAATGGCTTCTTTTTTTCATAAAGCATGGAATGAAGTCGGCTTCCTAGTTAAAAAGGTAGTGTATGAGTTTTTTTTACTAAGGGCTCTCTACTTAAAGAAATCAACAAAACATTTAGTAATGTTTGATGCCTAAATGTTCTAACCTTTTCAATGAACAAAATAACATAGGCTTCTCATTTCAAACAAAATTGCTTAAAGAATTAAGCTTCAAAGGGTTGTTTAATTTTCTTACATTCCAGACTAGAATAGTCATGTAGCAATGCTTTTACCTTATGAGTGCTTCCTGCCACTCCTATTACTTCTCTTAAATAGAACTTTTTCAAACTTCTCCTTTTGATTGTCCCCTTTCTACTAATCTTCTAACTACTGTAAAAGATTTACTTGATGTTGATCTTCATTACTATAAAAATTTAGAGATATTTCATTTTGCACACTCCTATTCTCTTTATGATAAGTATTATTCACCTTATCCAAACTCAATAGCCCTATGATTTCTTATCAAATTTCCTACTTCTATTAACATGTGTCGGTGATCTTCAATGGTTGTATGGGGTTTGGTATAGGTTCCTTTTTCTCACTCATTTTCATTATTTTGAGCTTTATTCACTTTATCCAAGCTCCCTGATCCTCTAGGATCCCTATCAAATTTTCCATTTCCATCAATGCATTGTTCACTCCCGTATTGACTAACTTTAACCCCATTAGCTCCCAATAGTCTCCCCTCATGAAAACTGCCCCAGTTGGTTTCTATCATTTACCTCGTGCTTTTTAGGATGAGTTCTATTGATAAATAACTATCACTTTTTCTTCTCTGAGAGAATTCCCACTTGTAAACCTTAGTATAGGAATATTATCTTTCATTTCCTTATAAATGTCCATACTCACACATAATCTAACAAAGCCTACACATTTCCTCAAAGCAATATTTTCATCCATGCAAAATAGCTTTCCCAAATAACTTGCTAGCATACTTAAACCTTTTGTTGTCCAATATTCCAAGGGAATATTATGTATGTTCACCCATAGAAGAATGTTATTTAATCTAATTTTTCTATTTCCATACCAGATTATCAGTTCTGAAGAAATGGAGGAAGCTGTGAGATGTGCTAAGGGCCTTCTTCTATCATCTTTTAAGTTGAAGGTAAATATTATATTATCATTCTTAGTTAACATTACCTCTTGTATGTCTCTACCTTTCCAATTTTTCTGAGTCTATGCTTGTATCATAGGGAAAGTAGGATTTTATCTATGAAGAAACCTACAATTGCCATGTCTCATGTCCTTGTGCCTTCTTGTAAAATGTTGATGCTTAGAGTCACTTTCAACTTTCCTTCAAGTTCAAAGGAGGGCTATAAAACAGGAAAGTATTCGAGTTATCCCCCACAACTTATTTCTAGGTTAAAGGTAGTTACCACGAACAACAAAGAAAGCCAAGGCAAGAAGAAAATGTAAATAAGGAAAGAAAAAAGTGCTTCTGGTCGTGGCAATCAAGTAAAAAAGGAAAGAGAGGGTATAAGTGATGTTGCTGGATGAAACAAAGGGGAAGTGAACAAAAATGACCACAAAGGTTAGAGGCTAGAAAGGGCAAAGAATCCATGAAAAAAAAGGAGAAAGCTTAGAGAGATGAAGGAGCCTATTACTCATCCCCTTTTTTGTTGTTTATATTCTCTTTCCTTTTTTCCTTTCTATTATATTCTTACTACACCTTATTCCTTAACAAGTAGTATTGGAGCATAATTAAGGCAATAATGACTTTGGCGTAATGTTTATAATGGGGAAGTTCAATAAAACGAGAAATTTTGGATTGTGACAAACTTTTTTAGCAAACAAGGTCAAGTACCATGTCTTGGAAATTACATCTCTTATAAAATATGGAAGAAGTAAGTTGATATGTTAAAGTCTTTCACAATTAAGTTACATTTGAAGTAGAGACTATAATATAGAAAGGAGCATATCTGGAATAACCTATCAAAATTTTCAATCATATGGTTAATGATCTATTGAGGCTTAAGGTGATTATTGCCAATGAGGATAAGCAATAATTTTATTTTGTTCTTTACCTCTTTCTTGTGAAAGATGTGGCTATTCATCTCGATGAACAAGGAATGTCTGAATTTGATAAAGGAAGTTTGTTAAAGGTGTTAAACTATGGTAGTTAAACTTTTACAAGTTTCATGCACTTAGTAAACAAGTTTATTATAACTTTCAATAATGTAATGTTTGGGAAGAGGCATACGTTGAGGCATATATATGAAAAGGACTTGCTAAGATTAATAGTAAGCAATATTGGTTTAAAGGTGGTATAAGTGAAATCAGAACAATGTAGAATGGATGTTAAAGGAGCTAGAAATTCTAGATGGGGAGATAGAACAATGTTCAGAAGAAAGTATCAACCAGATATAGTCACAGATAGAGAAAGACAAACCATCAAGCTTCCAAAGAGATATAATTAGGAAGACTTAGTCATGTATACTCTTACCATTAGTAATAGAGATCTAACTACTTTTTAGAGAACTAAAAAAAGTTGGGAGAAAGACAAAAATGAGTGTTATGGTGCAGAATGTGATGTTTCATCAAGTTAAGAAATTGAATGCATCTAAAAAGATCTTGTTGGAAAAGGTTTACACTTTGGGAAATATAGTTGACATCTTGACAAAAGTTAGTTACCACGATATTGTTACTGGATTAATGTATTAAGGTGTTGGATATAGTTACAACTCAACCTATAAATAGTACATTTTTAGGATGAAGATTGCTGTGTATAGTTCATGTATATGGGGTACAATCTTTGAGTGTCTGGAATTACATAAGTGTTTCTCAAAAGTCTTTGGGTGAACATGGCCTGACATACAACAGTGTGTCAAAGCATACTCCTCTCCAAAATACAAAGGTGAAGTCATAGGTTGAAGACATGGGCATCTTAGTGTGCTAGAGGATTTTTTAAGAAGATATGATTTAGGACACAAGCATCTTATATCTCATGTCCATGTATGTAAAAAAGAAAGTATACAATTTGGGATGCGAACATATTCTAAGATTGTGCCATATTTTTAAAAAAACTGTGAGATCTATGGTCATGTTCGTAAAGGATTATCTTATTCAAAAATGCGTATTTAATGGATTACAAACTTTGGAATGATTATATAAATTATTAAAATAATGTTTAAGTTAGATTAATAAAAAAATATATTTATTTGAATTTTTTTTGTTTTTAGTTTTAGTTTCTTTTAATTTTTATAACTTATGAAAATCATAGAAAATAATTTTTTGTTTATGAATATAATTTACTATGAACTAAATATATATTATTTAATTATTTGATATTAATTGTTAATAAGTTAAAATTATCTTTAAGAGTTTTTTTTTTAATTATTAACTTGCATGGCTAATTTTGCTCGAAAAGCTTCAGCAAATTAAATAGTAAACCACAAGACAGCTGCACAGATAAACGTCAACAGATAAGCAGAATTGAAATTTAATCACGAAAGTCAATTTCTATCAAAAAATTTGATAAGTTCTTTGTGATAATTTTAGTTTTAGGTGATGAAGTGTTTTCACTTTTCATTTTCGCTTCATATCTTCAAAAGATAAGGATGATTAATTTAAAAAGTATTTAATTCTTAAAATCTTTGAAAGAATAAATCTTAATTTTTTTTAAAAATATAGTTACACATATCATATATAAACCATCTAATTTAAATTTTAAATTTAATTATATTGTACTTAAATTAATAATTTATTAATTTAAATCTAATTTCATTAGTGTAAATTGAATTAAAAATTTAAATTGAACCATCATATCAGCAATATTTAAGTAGATAATGTATATTATTTATACTATATATTATAAATAAAAATTTAGAGAAAAATTTCTAAAAAAATTAAATATTATAAATAATTTTTTTCAGAGCTGATCATTATCTTTTGGCAGTGCGCCAAATGGAGAGACTATGGAAGTATTCAGGTACCTTCGTGCATGATTCCTCCTATTTTGCCGTTTCTAAGGTGTACAAATTTTTCAAAAGCTCTCCAATTTAGTCACAGCTGGCAGAAGTTTCAAGGGCAGGCTGGGTGTTAAAATCAAGGAACTGGATGTTTACAGTATCGCCAAGTGTCCCAACATATCTTATCAGCGAAGATCCGATCCTTTTCACCGTGAAAGCATAAGTCCCTCGGCCGGTAGTTCAATGGTTCATGAGTTGAAATGCTCCTCGAGATTCTGGTAATTAAATAATTTCCTCATACCAACTCTTGGCCGACGGCTTCTGTCTAGGACCTAGGTGCATTTTATATATTCTTGTCTTTTGCAGAAGGGGCTATGCCTAGGCTTGGATGGGTGGTGTTTCAACTTCGTAGCGTTTAGGGTTAGGGAGATGGTTTCCTTGTTTCTTCTTGTAACTATATAGAAAGGTGAAGCTGCACTTGTATAAAATTACAAAAGGGAAAAAAAGCATGATATTCGACAAGGGGACCACAACTTCTTCTTTTTCTTTTTTTATTTATTTATGAGATATCTTAAGAGGATTTTAATTATAAGAAGATACTTTTAAGCCATCTATTTTCAAACTAATTTTTACTTAAATAGAAAATAAAGCTCTGATCTTAAAATTTAAATGACTACATACATAAAGGTCGTTTGAACCCGTAACTTTGCTTAAGTTAAGAGAACCAGGTAGATCCCACAACTTCTTTTTTTAATAGAATTTAAGAAACATAAACTAAAAATGATCTTGTCAAATTTGAAGAGCAACTTGGCAATTCTGAATCTTCTACTGGAGTAAGTACATGCAATAATTGCTTTTGTGTTAAGTCTTCTAGTACATGTCACGTCATTAGACCAATTCTCAAGTTTAAGCATCCTGATTTTATTAGAACGTTTCAACTTTAGTACTTAACTATACATTTGAATATTGCATGAATAATAATGCCTGACTGCATGGCACCGACGTCACATCATTTGCCATTATTCACCCGCCCAAGTTTAACAGATCCGAAATTGGACAAATGAAGCTGCAAGTCTGGATTTTTTGTTTTTCCCATTTCTTTCTCTTCGCATAAAGGAGACAGAAAAGACATCAGTTCATTTACTTGTAACAGAATGCATTTCTCAAACGGTGCTAAAAATAAAAATGGTGTTCCCATCCTCTTAACAGTTGATTTTAACCATATATTTATGCGGGTCTTATATAGATATGTACATAAGAACTGGTTAACTAAGAAAATCTGTTCCTGGAACTCATTTTTCTGGACAGGATTTGTCAAATTAAACGTCTGGACGTGTATTCGTACACTTGTCGAGCTGAGCTGTTTGTGGGGTAAAAAGGCCAGATTTATATGTATATAAACTAGAAGACAAATATCAAAAGCAATATCAGGGGAAGCAAGGCGTCGGTAGAAGCTGTGTCCTCGTCTGTCTCTTTTCCTCCAAAAGTCTTCATAGGAAGAGTATCTTTTTCGCTGTTGTGATGTTCTATCCATACTTTACTTTCTTTTTCTCTTTCATACTATGCACTACAAGATTGAAGAATCTCGCTCAGAAAGTAACATGGCTAGACTAACGTGTACTAAAGCACTTATGCGTAATTAGCAATGTTTAGATTGGTTCTTTTGGTATTACAATAACAAAATACAAACTTAATGTGGTAAAAGCTCTCTGGTGCAAACACAATTCCTTCATACATTTATGTCTTATCTCCAAAAGAAAACCGTCCCCAAGGCTTCACCTTTTTTCAAAGAACGATGGAAAAATAACTTCAAGCCCCCCTTGAACTCATGTCCTGCCATTATTGATTAACATGCACACTCAAAACACATTTATTAAGAACATTACGATGAATTTTCAACTATTCACGACCGCACAATTCTTCCTGATCTCACCAGCCGATCCTGTTTTAACATTGACTCGAATCATTTTCTCCATGGAGGCGGCAAATTCAGCAAAGAAATTCTGCGGTGAGCCCTGGAGCAGTCCGTTGATGTAGGACAAGGTAGCGGAGTTTGTGGTCAATGCTGCATCTGATTGGAACAGACCTCGTCTTTTCAGCAACAGTCTATAGTAGCTAAGATCAAAAGTCCTGAAACTTCCGGGGTCCATTTCTACTATGGTGACGTTATCATTGAGACTTCTGCACTTCCTTGTCTTTAGATTAGCTGCATATTCGCTGTCAAGAGCTGGGTCCTGATCACCTCTACCAGTAAAATTGTACAGGCGAGCCGAAAATGATGAACAGTGAGACACTCCAATGGTGTGAGCACCTGCAATTTCATTTGTGAGTTCTCAGCTATGTCTGAGATCTAATAAGGTTTAAACCAATAAGATTACTAACCGGATAACAGGACCAAGTCTTTCAAGTCCAGACCCTGATTGGCAAAAAGTGTCTGAAGATTCGAGAAATTGCTAGTGGGTGGTGGGATGTTGTTCAAGGCCTCGGTGGCATTTGATATTCTTCCATCTCGTCTACCGGTGGGAACTTGCCAGAATGGACCACCCTGTTGAAATGGTAAACAATTCTCAGTATTGTTGTTATGTATGCAAGTGTCGGTTCTTGAGAGCTTACTGTGGCTACTACGGAGTCTCTTGCAGTCAAAGCAATAATGTCTGCGCAAGAGACAACACCAGGGCATTCAGCTTCCACTAAGCTCTTGATTCTGTCAATAAAGTTAAAGCCTCTGAGTGTCAGATTTGGAGCTGCAGTTTTCTCGGCCTGGGTGGTCGATGTTGAGTTGAGAAGAACAGAGCCATCACAACCCTGAGCAGAAGCAAATCGTAAAAAAGTTATACCACGAAGCCAACCCAGGAGAACAAAGCAAGAAAAAGGAACATATTTACCCTCACAAAACAATCATGGAAGTTCATTCTTAGTATAGGAGCTGCAAGTGATGGAGCATTGTGTATATGCTGGTTAACAAAGTCTTGCACAATCTTCTCCGCTTTTGGGCAGCTCTTTGCGTAAAAACCTAGCCGTAATTGTGCTTCAGATGACCCAAAAAATGCCAAGAGAACAATCATTGATCCCCCAAAACAGCCAAGCCTTCCCATTTTCACTTATTGTTTCAGTGTCTAGCACCTCTGATACCCACACACAAAAGTCAAGATATATAGACAGAACTCTGGGCACATGAAAACGACCACTAACATTAAAATAGCCAACGTAGCTAACTAACATGTGATAACGTCTAGTGCTTTTAACATTTTATAACTTGAGAGTAGGTAAATTAAAATATTATTAGTCATGATTGTCCCTCGAAACAATTAGTTTAAGATTCTTGTCTTGTGGATTACTTTATTCATCCATCTTTTCGTACTCATTTTGGCCTCCTTGAAAGGATTAGTATAGTACTGGTATTAGGTGACTAAGGATAGGATAGCTTAACTTTTAGAACGAGTCAAAACCGATGAAGCTGTTCAAAAATCCGGTGGTGTCATATGCCCGTTAGGAAGAAGACAGCGAGTTAAAAAACTAATTGATATTGTCCCTATTTCCATTCCCACCAAAATACGATGAAAGGATGCATGAAGAGGTGAATTAGCTAAGATGCAAAGAAAGTGGATTGGTTGGGATACTACTGATGTTACGATAGGCAATAAGCTATTTACGTAGGAAACAAAGAGTGACACGGCCCAACTGCTCTCCCATGGCATGGCATGTTATCTGGTGGATAGTTCAATAATTGGGGGTACCTGCTGCCATTAACAGTAGCAAACAACTAAACGTATAAGAGAACAAAATGTGGTATGTGGCAACCACCAAATACTGAACTTCTTATTAGCTGTCCTGCTCTTCTCCCAAAGTATCATAACGCGAATTGAACTAGTCTTTTTGCTTTTGATACAAGGTACATGGGACCCCTAGAACAGCTTTTTGTTGTACAATAACATGTCTGCTGTTGTTATATATATCAAGTTATATAGTCATGTGAGCATTAATAGCATGGACAAACTATGAAAAGCACAAGCAGCCAAAAGTTATGCATGGTACACAGCAAAAGTAGATGATGAAATGTTTGGTTCTCTTCAGCCTTTGAACTGCCACTCCCTCCGGCACATGGGACAATGAGCTTGAGATGTTTGAGAATTCACCCACTTCAATATGCAATGGAGATGGAAGGCATGGTTGCACACACCCCAAACTGCAGTTTATGAGAACATGTTGCGTTACTTAAGGCCGTCAGTTCAATATATAATCATCCCCACCTACGAATACCCAATCCTTTTATCTGACTTACACAGAAAAAAATAACAAAATAATTCATAAAATTGACAAAGAAGATCACCGTCTAGTTATAACTACACAACGTGCAATTGTCACTACAGATAGGTTAATCAATAGGATAAATAACTCTGCAAGTATTGTTGAAAGATGCCATAAAAGTAGATAATTGTTAAGGGAATAAATTGAGCTAAGTAAATTAAGCAGTAACCATACTTGGTACACATGTTGACAATGCTATCACATAACAGTTTTGTGTTGTAAAAAGTTGCCTTAGGTAAATGCTCGGATAAGATGATTCATATATAGAACATCTAAAAATCGATTAGCTACTCAATCAAAACAACTGAACAGCAGAAACATGGAAGGAAAAGAAGAAAAGGACCAATTTTGGGAATAATGTTTGTAGTTTTTCTGCGTTAAGCTTTCAACAATTGCTGTCAAACAGTATATACACAAATCTGAAAAAGCTAAAAGGAAGAAGAGATACAGGGGGGCGACAAAATAGTGTAACTTACTAAGAGGACAGTCATCACCAGGAAACTTGCAATCAGGACAGCAGCCATCGAAGGCCATCCTACAAATTCCACAAGTTTCATCCTGTGCATCCCATGTCCATGTAGCTACAGCTTGCCACCTACAATTGAGACAAAGGGACAAGAACTAAAAGTCAAGAACTAGCAACATTTGCAACACACACCAATACAAAAATGCAAAGAAAAAAGGAAGAAAAAAGAGAGAAATTGAAGAGCATACATACTCTTTTGTAGAGTCCAAGCAGATATCGAAACAACAAGATGGCTAAGTCAAGAGAAACTTAAGATGCCCATAAAAATGATTGAAAAGTTCATATACTAGGTGTACAAGGATACGGAGCAGCTTCACTTTCATAATGCCTTCCTCTCCTGCATAAGAATCAACTAGAGACCTTTAATTGCAGTTCCCCAGCCTGTGAAGTTTCTAATCTAACTCAAACCAATAGCTCAACAAATAGTCTCTTTATGTTTATGCTGTTGAAATGTCAACTATGCAATAAGATAACAACTCCAAAGTCAGGGGGCAGAGCCAGACTGAATTTTCAGTTGGGGCAAAGTTCAACACAGTACTAATAGGACTAGGGCAGAGTTAGACAGTGCATTTAGTGGGGGTTAGAAAAGACTAAAAAGAAATGTAGCAATTAATTATTTTGAAAATAATTTTAAGAATAAAGAACTCAGATGATAAGCAAGGTTTTAAAAACCGGACTGGACCAACCGGACCGGACCGGCCAGTCCAACTGGAAAAAATCTAAACCGGTCAGTAGTCCGGTTCGGTTTTAACTAAAAACCTGTCAGAACCGGCTGGTTTTTATCGAATCGGTTAGACCGGTTCAGCAAGACAAAGACGATGCAAAAATACCTAATCTGTTGTCTTGCCATTCGCCCCTCTTCTCTCCCTCCCCGCTTCTCTTGCTTCCTCGCACAAAGGCAGCACCCATTGCGCTTCTCTCGATCTATAGAAGAAAAAAGAAAAGCCTAACAAATTTCCATTTCTCTCTCTATTTAACTTTCTCTCTATAAATCCATGACGGACTCCGTCAACATTGGCCGACGACCCCATTCCTAGCTCTCTAATCCACCCATGATGTTAACCTTTCGAGTAAGGCCTCCTCCCAATTCCAAAACTCATCTTCCCCAACCCGACCTAGCTCTCATCCAACTCAAGCAAAAATACCTCCTCTAGGTCCAAGTCACACCTCCTCTGGGTCATTCTTCTTTCTCATGTAGAGCCCTGTAAAGTTTTGTTGTTTGATCAATTCTGTAGCCCAACCAAAAAGATTCAAGATCGTTATTTTTTGAATTCTTAGATTCCCCTTTGAAAGGTTTTCGGTAAGATATGCCACAAGTTTAAAAATAGTATGTGTGGTATTTCTGGCATTTGATGTGTTCTTTGCAATCTTTTGTGTTGTTTTGACATATGTCTGATTGGGATTGCACTTTGTTGCTGCTTACCGTGCATTATAGCAATTCTTTATGCTCTTGTCGGGCAGATACGAAGGGGTTTGCATTTTCTTCAAATTGATGATCAAGTCCTAGTAAATGAATCTCTTTAACTGACTCTTGGTATTAGAATTTCTCAAGTTCATAACTGAAGAGCCTGTGCTTGTTTTGTGAATTTGTAGGAAGGCGCATCAGAGGCAGATCTTAGTGTACTTCCAAAGTACAGATTTGAAGAAGTGAAAAGGAGGGTGTTGGAGCTAGGAAAATGATTCCTATTGAAACAAGCAGTGGATACTTGGCAAGTGAACGCATACTTCTGCATGAGGATGCTGTAAGTTGATAGAAGATAAGAATTAGAATTGAGTTTCATAATTGACTCATAACATTGTTCGATTAACTAATCAACTGTGTAAATCATGGGAAATTATTAAACAAATATATTACAGTTACAAAGATGAGATTTAATAGGAGGTGATCGACCATGAACTAATTAGAGTAGTTGGAAGAAGAAATAATGATGATATTACGACACCTAACAATGGATTGGAAAAGAAAAGAAATGGAGGTAGAGATTATGAGAAGGAAATATAGACCCAAAGCTTTATATAGAACTTTCAGAAAGAGAAATATAATTGAGGTACAGATAAAAGAAGTATATGTGAGATAAGGTTGTTAATTGAAGTTGTTAATTGATTATGTCAAATATATAAACAGTGAATCAGAAGAAGAAAAAAATCGAGGTAGAAGTAAAGGAAAAAAGACGGACACAAAGATGATGAAACATAGAACTTTGAGATAAGGAAGAGAGTAGAGTTAGAGGAAGATAAGGAAGATATTTTGTGATTGGAGAAAAAGAAAAAGAACCGAGGTAAATATAAAAGAAAGACATGGAATAAGGGTGTTTTAGTTATGTTAAAAATAAATTTGTTGATTCTATGATTAGAATGATAGAGTTCAATTCAATTTTAATTGCTTAACTAGATGAAAGAATCAAATCCGCTTAGCTGTTCTTTTATTGATTTATAATTGAATTCTACATATTTCCAGTAAGAACTTGTTAGATAATAACTAATAAAGAACCACGTTATGTTAGGTTTAAGTTGGTGGGAGTGAAGCAATTCACACATTTCCTTGCAACCATCATTTTCATTCCAAGTGCATTGTGAAATGGCTTAAGATGAATGCTACATGTCCTCTCTGCAGATACAACATTCTCAAAGGGAATGAGGAGTGAAGAGATTCAAGGATAATCCAACTTTATAGTGTTCTTGTTGTCTATCTATACAGAAGAAATCACGGTTCTACAAGTTCCAGTGAAGAACTTTGTTTGTTTTGTTGTCAAAACTAGCATCAGCTTACTTTTGTATACACAATGTAACTTTTGGTCCTATTATGTGATTTTAGCTAGTCATGTAATAGTTTAGCCGCCTATAAATATGCAACGTGTTCAATTCAAAGATGGTTTAAAACCTTACATACTTCAATTGATTTCTGTTTATGTATTCTTTCCTCGAGTTTTCCACTTTTGTTGAATATTACGCAACAATGAGGCATGGGTTATATATACTCTTTCAACTATTCAATTTGTTGATCTTAAGCACCAAAATAGAAAACTAGCAATATTCTGGTTAGGCTATTTGAAGTAGAGCAATTGTTGGAGCAAAGTTTAATAAGTAACATCTATTGGTCTTTTGTGTATCCATTTTGCTGCTGTTGGCCTTTTTTGTTACAATTGATAATGAGAATTATTTAAGTTCGGTAACGGCTAATAAGCTCGAGAAGGATAGACAATTTAGTTAGATAGGAAAAATAATAGAAGATTAGATTAGGATAGTATTTGAATAAGCATAGTTAGCTTTTGAAAGATCCTTTCTCGTTTTTGTTTCTTAATAGAGTTCTACTATAATAGAAGTCCTAGGTAGATGGATTGTTATTCTCCTTTTCTGCCTATATAACAGTAGAATTATCAATGAATAAAGGGGATCAAAATCATTAAAAAAAAAATAGTTACTTTAGTTGTAATTTATTCAGCTAGCTCCTTCAAGAGTTAGCTAACCTTCATTCAACATCGGTTCTTCCTCCAAAGGGAAGAACACCCATAAGGGAAGAAAGGTGGATTTCTCTCTTAATCGTCCAGTGACGAGATCATACAGTAGGGCCCTTACCAAGAGTTGATTATGAATAACTTACCTCTAGATTAGCCCAACACAGCTAATGAAGATGTAGTCCAATGGAAAGCTGACAAGTCTATGAAATTCTCTGCAAACGAGTGCAAAAATGTGCTTCAACAGGACACAAACACCAAAGTGCAATGGTATAATCTGGTTTGGGACCAAGACACCACTCCAAGCCATGCTTTTATACTATGGTTGGGCATATTAGAAAGACTAGGCACCAAGGACAAAATCAAGTTTGAGATCCCCTACAGAACCTGTGAATTGTGCAAGGAACAAGAAGAGACTATGGATCATTTCATGGTTAAATGCATATTTTCTAAATTCATTTGGTTAAAAATCCGAGAGCTATTGAACATTTAATGGATTCCTATAGACTGGAAGAGAACTTGGCAAAAATTCACCGGATTTTGAACTAGGAACAAGGCAGATTAAAAAGTGATGAAGATGAACGTTGCAACAATACTATTCTTTTTGTGGAAAGAAAGAAATGTTAGAATATTCCAAAAGGAGTCAAAGACACAAGAACAAATTTTGCATAACATGATAGTGCACTATAGAATGAACATAGTGGCTAGAGGCCTGGAGCAAAAAATCTCGCAAGGAATGAAGACTAGTTGGTTAATCAACTATAAAACGTCACTGAGCATACTGAACTAAGGGACTCCAGATCCTAAAAAGTGTGAAAGGCTACAAATGAAGAGTAGTTAGAACCAATATGAATTGGAATTGCTAAATTGTATACTAAGGTTGGATGCTCATAACTGAAGAACTAATATTGTAAAAACAAACAATGTTTTTTGTATTTCTCATGAGATTAATTTAATCATATTCAACTTTCGAAAAAAAGGGGACTTTCAAAAAGAATATTTAACTAATGAAAGAAACTATTGGAAACTAAAAGTTCCATAAAAGAAGAAAATATATTCTCTAATAAAGATAAAAATAAGGAATGGGTATGAAAATAACTTAAATCCGAATATTTTTTAAAAAGAAACTAATGGAAAAGTAAAAATAGTTAAGTGAGGGATACTTTGATTCCTAAGACAAACAAAAGGCCAAATGCTTTTATTAGAAAAATGAATATGAATTTTTAATCAATAAAAAAGCATGTTTAACTTATTTAGCTAAGCCAAACCTCCTTATCTAGTCCTAATTAACACTCCAGTTAGCCAAACACAAACATAATTTTATATTCAATGACAATCAAAGAAAAATATCATGTGCATAAAGATCCTTACTAGTTTTTAGTGCCCTATCCAAGTACACAAAAGCTAAAAAGGTCCAAAACCTATCCAGTACCAAGATGTCCTTAGCTTGTCATTGATCTTCTGTTTGTCATTTACCATGCTTAGCAACTTTATTCATTTTATTCCATTTCACTATGTTCACAAGAAGATAAAAATGCGGGTCATTTATTATTAACTTAAATGTATTAAAAACAAGAAAATTCAAACTCAATTGTCTAAAGTATTATGTTTTTAACTTTCCACATAACTTAAGAAACAAAACTAGCACAAATGTACATATAGAAGCATTTATTTTACCCAAAACATTAGAAGGGTATACTCACAATCCCACAACTTGAATGCGGTGTCGTTGACACAAATGACTTTGGCTTGCTCTTAATTGCTATTTATGTGTATCTCCAACCCTAAAAACCACATAGAAAATAATTCCAAGGAATTGTGAAGAAAAAGAAAGAATAATCAAATGTCATCATTTAAGATCCCACCCTTGTATCTCATCCATTTCTGCAAACCACAAATCAAATTTACATCTATTTCTTTACAAATTGTCTTAACAATAATAATGTCAATTGTTACAACAAGTTTAAGGCATTCTTTTATGTCTTCATAGCATTCATCTTCCAAGTACACTTTAACTTTTAATGGACATGAACTCCAAGTATAGGTTATAAACCATTAATGATATGTATGATATAAACAAAGCTAAGCAAGGAAAGGTTTTTGGATTTGAAGCTTTTTGGGGGGATGAATAAACCATGCACAACACCATTATGGTAGGGTTGTGATTGTTTTTCCTAATAGCTTGGTTAATGTTTAGACATTACATAGTACTAACCAGTTAATCTATACGGAGGTCTAGTTTACAAAGAAAAATGGCAAATGCCATTGTTTTTGTGGTGTATGGATCAAACTCCATCTTCTAAAGGAAACAAATACAGAGTACCCTAGAGACTCTTCATGCTCATATTAGAGACCCTTGGCTCATAATAGGGGATTTCAATGATACCAGGTTTAGATCTGAAGCTGAAGGGAATATTAGATTGAAGAATTTCACATATGGACTATAAGAGTGCATTACGAGGAATGGAGTTATTAACTTGAAATCGTAGGGAGCATTCCTGGAGCAAAAGCTATCTTACAAGTGGCATATTAAAAAGAAACTAGATATAGTGTTGGGTAATGAGGAATGGCTATCAAGCTTTGTAGAGAGCAAAGCTATATTCAAAGAACCTCTATTCCCTTATCATTCTCCTGTGGTTATTCAAGATATGTTTGCGAGAAATAGGAGGTACTTTCTATTTAGATTTAACAATTACCTAGTTGAGGATGAAGGTTTTTTAGGGCAGTTGTTAAAGTTATATATTAAATTTTAGCTAATTTATCAATAAATATTATATAATATATTAAAACAAAATATTATTTATTTATTTAAAAATTATCTTTAAATCTTTTCTAATATGTAATTATTAGACATTAACAATTAAATAGACAAATATTTGAAAAATAAAAACTAAACATAGGAAACGAAAACTAAAAATTATAAGAGAAAAATAGAAGAAAAGCAAACAGACCCTAATTAGTAACTAATATACATAAGCCACAATTTCAAATCTTCTTTTCATATAGAGGTGGATATATGAGATGATAATTATTATTGTACAACTTAAAATAAGTCGTTTCTTAAAAGATTTATACAATCACATCATCACGATTACTATCAGTTTTTTCTTATGCAACGTAAGGCGTTCTTTTAAACGAAAGGAAAGCATGGAGCACGGACATTAATACGAGGTTATGGTATAAATGGTTTAAACATTTTTTTTTTAATCAATGATATGTTTCTTCATCCATCACAGTTACCATTCTAATCTCTACTATTCCAAAATCTTCAGAAAATGATACTTACGGATCAGCAAGCATGAATTCGCACGCCAACTCTGTACATGAAGCCTACCTGATGTCTTTCATTTGATAGATCATAAACAAATAATTTCAGCCAAAGAAAATGCTTTCCGAATGCAAACCTATTTTATTTGTAAAACAAAATCATCTAGGTGATGATTAACTAACAACTTGACAAAGCCTAGTGATGCTCCTAGCTGAAAAAAGGTGACAATGCGGAAAAATGGAAACCAAAATAGTTACAAATTCCATTTGATAATGTCAAACCCATTTATAAATGCTCTAATGTTAACTGTCAAGCAAGCGTTTACTTCATATAATACAGCCATAAGAAATGACACAAAGACAAGAGGTAAGAAAGATAAGAGAGTGCGACTATGAAAGAGTAAATTAGAGTGAGAAACCTAGAAACCCAGATCCTAGAATCTCCGAAACCATAAATAACACACAAAATGATTAAACCCACATCACCATTTTCCAGCAACCAAACAAAACAAGTACGTACAGTATGCAGGAAGAAAGGAAAAGAGAGAAAAAAAGACCTTGTTTGTGGAGAGATGAAGAGACAAAGAGGACCACAAGAAGAGGCCCGTAGAACAGTTGGAGATACGAAGTGAGGACCTCGTTAATGGAGGCGGGCAGCAGAACAGCGAGAGAAGGGAAAAAGCTTCTTTTGGTTTTATAAACCACAAGACAGCGGCGCCTGCACAGCTAAGAAAAGAAAGAAAGAAAGGTAAGTCTGTAATCATTTTACCTTTTGGTGATGCAGTGTTTTCATTTCGCTTACTTTCGGAGAGGTCACACCTTCAACAGATAGAGATGATTAATTTTAAAAATACTTATTTTTTAAAAGAATAAATTTTAATTTTTAAAGATTTTTCTACATACAACTACGAAAATTATATATAAACAAATTGAATAGTGTTTATATGACAATCTAATTTAACTTTTAAATCTAATCCAAATTAATTATATTATATTTAAATTAATAATTTATTATAATTATTTTAAATTATTAATTTAAATCTAATTTAATTAGTTACATTGAATTTAAAATTTTAATTGAATCATCGAATTCTTGACATTTAAATAGATATTGTGTATTATTTATTCTATGTATTTTTATTATTTTTAATAAAAATTTAGAGAAAATATATTTTTTTAAAAAAATAAAATATAAAATAAAATTTTTGAAAAATTTTAGAAGTTAAGAATTCTTTAAAAGATTTGCAAGTGGGAATATTGCATGGATAACAACGCTACATTATGTAGCACTAATGTGATATTATTTTCCATCCATCTACTCAAGTTTAACAGATCTAAAATTGGACACAAGTAAAAGAAATTTTGTACCTTTTCCTTTCCATTTCCTTCTCTTCTATCATATGAGCGCGCACACATACTAATTTGCCATATCATTTGTTGTTATGATGTTGGTGAATTTATATAATCTTCTCAGCTTCAACTTCAACTGCCTCAAATAGTTTTGCTTAACTTCCACTACATTTCTTATCATGACCATATTCTAGCTAACTACCAACCAAATGTTTTTCTCCAACTTTTTGCCTTCATTAGTTTCTCTTATAACTTCCTAATTTCCACTTCTTTTAATCATGTTCACTAACTTCCCATTTCATGTTTACTACGTATCTCCCACGTTCTGAACTCATTTACCACTTTCCACATCCAGTAATTATTTGTCCAAACAGGTTCTAGACTTTTAGCATTTGGGCCTTTTTATATTTAGACCAAATGAATTGAACTCTTCTTACGCTATCAACAATTACCCTTCCCCCAACATATATTGGGTTCAATAGACCAACTATATGGTGCTAAAGACCTTTTAGGCTTCTATGTCAAATTCTTAGATATAGACCGGTGGTTTTTGGAAATCCAAGAACTAAGAAGAATCATTTAAGAAGAAGAAGTCTAAAATGTCATTAAGATATCTTTGTACAGCCTTTAATAAGATAGAATCCTTAATTGAGAGATACTGATGGGTGTAAAGACTATATAGAATCCTTAGTTGAGAGACAATGTTGGGTGTAAAGATTATATGAAGATTGTCCTATGTTTAAAACTCCTAACTCCCTATTTGTTATGAAAGTTAAAAGATTTGTTTCATATAAATTTCAAATTTCTGCTGCTTCCCTAAGGTTTGCACATTTTGCTGTAAATTCTTCTCACTATACTCCATTTTCTACCCTAAATCTTAATAGTCTTTATCTTTTTAAACAATGCCGATGTTTTCTTCTTCTCTTTCTCACGAATTCTCTTAAAACTTAAAAAACTTTTCTTGGACTATGGCTTGTACACATTAGGCGTCTTTTTCTTTATCCTCTATCTCAACTAAATTAAATTCTACAAACATATGTCTTGGACTTCTCTTTAAACTTCATTCAACAATTTTCTTTTGTTTTGCTAACTTTATTCTTTATGCATGCTATAAAACTTAAAGTGATTTTTTTCTAGCTGAAAACTCTACCATATTCGTCATAATAAGGTAGGACACTTCTTAAACCATAAATTCCCTTTTTGAATTTTCCTTCCAATCCTGTCATCAACATTTCCTTTTTTTAGCATGGTTAGAGGAATTCCATATTTTGAACATAAGTAATGATTACCTTTGACCATTGGAATCTCTTTGTCCACTAAATCTCCTTATACTTCTATCCCCTATCTAAAGCGGGGAGTAAATCGAACTTTTCTCTAAATTTCTTATATTTTAAGCCCCCAAATCTCTAAAGCCATGGACAAAAAATATAAACTATTTGATTAAATGTATAGAAAAGTTATACCTTTCTTACCATTCTATTTAGAAGAGCCAAGGACTTTTCCAATTAATTACTCTTTCTAGCAGCTAGAATATCAACGTAATCTTATATCTATTGTCTAGAAATTTTGGAGTCCCTCTTATAATTCCTTTATCTTTTCTGCCAAGCATCCCTATATTTTACTTAAGTATGTTTTCTTTATGGCTGGTTTACATGTTATCAGGAAGGACGTGTGCTTAATTGAAGAAACTTTTGATTTGGACCTCAACACCTTTAAATGTTCTTCTTATTCGGGGTTGATTAACAGTTACACTTCTTCTAGAAATTCTATTTCTAAAGAAGAATATATTAAGTTTATTGGGTTCTTATAAATCATTTTATTTTTCCCTGTAAATAACAGACCAAGTCTAGAATTCCTCCCCTTCTGTAGAGCAATGTCCTTTGGTAAGTTTTTTGACTTACGTTCTATTTTCTTATGATTTCTTTCTAGAAACTTAGGGAGATGTCTTTCTAACCTCCTTTTTTAGAAGCTTAATTGGTTCATATAGTTTTTCCAACTCTGGACCCCTAACGATTTTCCACAGCTCAAAGATAAAGAAGGCCTTCCTTCTACAAATCCTAGATTTCCAAACTTTCTTAGCTTTCATCTTTTTACTAGCCTATGTAGAAAATCTTTAAAAATGTCTTTAATTTTCTATTGTCTTTAAAGTCTACGTCAGACCAACTTAACCTTTTCGAGGATTTCTTTTAAGGGCCTTATTAACTGAAAATATTCAAGATTTTGAATTTTATTTGTCTGTTTATCAAAAATTATTCCTTGCTTACAAAAATTGAGGGTTTTCGTAGTGGGTGGTGACAAAGTTTTAAAAACTGATATTTCTATTGCAGCCTTAGGTTTTGAGTTATATCTACCTTAGTTATAGAGTCAAAAACTCAAGTTTTCTTTTGGGATTCCCCTTATTGTCTATTTTTTGGACTATCTAGTGGGATTCCCCTTTGAAGTTAATGTTATTAATGATAAATTCCTTAGGGCAACTTTAAGCATTATCTCATTTTGAAATGTAAAATCTATGCAACAAGTGTTGTTGATATAGAGGCTTGCCACCTTTGGTGGTAAAAGGGCCACCAAAGTTTGGTTCCTCATTTGAATTTTGCCATCCTTAAAGGTACTTCTTCTAGTTAAAGATTATTTAATTGTTTAACTTTTAGCACTAACTTTTACCTCTATAGATTTCATAATTCTTGGTCTTGAAGATAAAGAAGAAGATAGACTAATTATTAGAAGAATCAATCCAGGTTGTAAACTTTATCATTAAGAAAAAAATTTAATGAAAAACATACATTTTCTTCAAGCTCCAAGAAGGACAAAACATCAGCTCCCAGGAGATTTATAAGAAAGTTGACTTATTTGACCACCAAACTACTAAAGAAACTGAAATTACAAAACTTGTGATTAAAGACACCACCCTATAAAAGAGACCTCGTCCTCTCTTGAGAAGATCATAGATGATATGAGTGACAATATCTTACTCTTCTTGATTTTTTTGTACTTTTATTCTCTTTATAAATCCTTACTATTGGTTTTTCTTTCAGAGATGATTCGATATCTAATGTACCATTTCCTGCATTTTCCTATGAATTAGAATTTGGTAGAAGTTCTCTTAAACTAAAGATTGCAAAAGTTACTTTGCTTAAGGTAAAATAGGAATTACTTTAATTTTTTATGAAGTCTACTAAACTCTTGACAAATTCTTCCATGTTTCATAGGTAGGAGATATGTGGACAACAATAGCATCCTCAAAAAAAGTCTTTGATTGAAGCTTTTTAGATGTTTCTCTTGACACTCCATCTAATGCTATGCCAACAGTTAGTTATAAGGAGAGACAACAGTTGAGGACTCTTTAAAGCTCACAATGCAATAGGAGCTCCCATTCTTGGCTTGAATTTAATGCAACTCTTTCCTAAGCATGTTGTCATATATTGGTTCTATAACCCAGTCATATACTACTGGAGAACTTTTGAGTAAAACTAAAAAAAATTCTCTTCTTTCAAGAAGTCTTATCATAACCAAGTTATTTATTACAAAACTAAGTCACTCTAGAAAATTCCAAATAGATTATATGATGCATAAGAGGCTAAAGGTAAAAACCTACTAGCCCAAATTCATAAGCTAAAGAATGAATTCGACTCTACAGAAGATTAGCCTACTGAGCAAAAATGAGCTATTAAGTTGATTAGAGAGAACCAAAAAGCTCTAAAGTAGGATGATACGCAACTTAACCAGGAATTCAATGAGGTCAAACAGATGACTAAGGAGTTAGGGAAGTCGCTGATGTTGTAAAAGGAAGAAGTCAACCTTTGGAAGCAAAAAGTCCATCAAGCTAAAGAGGATCAAGATTTTTATATCAAACAATAAGGTAAGATTTGGTCTTTTTACATATATTAACTTTAAACTTCTTTACCTTCTAAATTAGTGCATAAGAAGTACATCTTAAGAGAAAGAACAGTTTTTATTCCATTTTGTGCAGTTATAAGGATCCTAACATCGATTGACTTCTGTGTACTAGAACTATAAAATTTTAGTTCCCATGGTTTCTTTTCATATGTAAGTACCGAATGTTCCATATCTTCTTGAACTTTTATCACCAAGTGGCTCACTAAAAAGTTGGCTAACACTTAGCCGTTCGCTAACTTTTGAGGATAATACGCTAAATTAAAATCTACAAAAGTCATAAACCATTTCCTAATGTTCCTTGAGATGAATAGCTTATTCAATATGTACTTTGTTAAGTTGATTTGCAAAACTACACAAACTCTATTTTACAAAAATTAATTCCCTAATTTTGAGTAAGCAAAATATAATACCAAACATAGTTTTATAATAGGAACATAATTCTTTCTTGTTGGCATGAGAATTCTACTCAATTAATAAATAATCTACTCATGGCTAACCTTATTATTCTAAGCTAGTAAGCACATAATAGATCCTTCCGTAGTAGAAATATATAACTTTAAACATATTCCCTTTCATAACATTATCAACAATAAAGGTCTACTAAGATATTCCTTGATCCTATCAAATGCCAACTGATGCCTTTCCTCACAATGGAATTCCTTAAAAATTTTCAACTTTAAAAGGTATGAGAATTCTTTCATTTTACTAGCTAGATTAGCAATGAACCTCCTTATATAGTTTACCTGACTTAAAAACCTTTAGAGTTTCTTCTTATTTTGAGGTGGTTTTGCTTCAAGAATGGCTTTTGCTATGTTTCTATCTAATTCAATCCCTCTATTGTGGACCATGAAACACGAGAAATTTCCCGATTAAACTCCAAAAATGCACTTTAGTGGATTTAACTTCAATTTATGCAATCTCATTTTATGAAAGGCTTCCTTCAAATTCTAGATATGGACCATACTCCTTTTTATTTAACAGCAATATCATCTGTATGAACTTCCAATGTACGACCTGTTAAGATATCATTAATAGCCCTCTAAAAAGTGGATCTTGCATTCTTTAAACCAAAAGGCATTATGACCCATTCAAATGTCCTTATCAATCTAGGATATTTGAAATCCTTTATGGAAATATCACCTTTGGCTACAAAAATCTAATTATAACTAAAAAATAATGCATAAAAGAAAATAAGAAATGTCCAGTCATTGTATCAATTAAAGAATCTACAATTGGAATCATGTACAAATCTTTGGGAGTGATTGTATTCAAATCCCTAAAGTCAATACATACTCTTAACTTACAATTCTTCTTTACTATAGGTACATCATCAGCTAATCATTTAGCATATCTGGCTGGCCTAATGAAACCAACCTGACATGACTTTTGGCCTCTTTTTTAATCTTTAACTCCACTTCTTTGGACCATCATCTAGGGGGTTAGTGGTAAGGATGAAATTTCAGTTTTATAGGAAGTCTGTAATCCACCAACCTTCTACTTAATCCTGTAATCTTGGTAAAGCCCCAAGTAAAACAATTTTTAAATTCCTTTAGGAGCTTAACTAACTCCATCCTTATTTTAATTAATATTCTTATTAATAAACACCCGGGGGAATTCTCCTAAATCACTTAAATTTACTACCTCCAGCAGTTCTTGATTCTAAATTATGAAGTATTTATTACCTCCAACAGTTCTTGATTCTAGCTCATGAAGTCGCCAATCTTTTAAGGATCAGATTTCAAATCCTACACACGACCCTCATCCTTTACTTATAATTCTTCTTCTTCAAAAACCAAGTTGACATTTTCACTTTTTCCAATTCCTTAATTCCTTTATGATTTGTTACATTCAAAATTTGATTTCTATAATTGCAACTATTGTAACTTCCTTTTGTTAAATTCTGTTCATTAGGTTCCTATATAATTAGAACCTTCATTAGCCTATTAAAAGGCATAATGGTAGCTATTTTTACCAACAGTTCTAATTTTTTCCCAACCCTTTCTTCATCCTTCTTTATTTTTTATACTCCCTATGTGATAACTTTTGAATTTGAACTGGTTTTGCATAGTCTCCATAGAATTTTGCATCCACGAAATCTACCTTAGTATAAAAAGGTTAAGAATTTGCCTGTACAATTTCTACCTCGTTACTTGTCCACAAGAACAAATGTTGATGAAGAGACAAAGGAATATAAAAGTTGGACTGGATCCTATCTCACCTTGATAAAATTTAATAACTGACACGTGTGTTGATAACTGTTTTTAAGGAGAATTCCCCATTCTTTGGTAATCTCACCAATAAATGTAACAACAAATACCTTAGTTGGGATTAAGTCTCAATCGTCTTTGCGTAAAACTTCCATCCTTTTGGTTGGCATAATATTTACTATCGACTTATTATCAACCAAAACTCTTGAAGTTGGTATTCTATTAATATGGGCTTTAATGTATAAAGGTTTTATATATTAAGTTATGGTATCAACTGACATTTCTAGCACCATCTTCTTTAGAATTCCTTGTCCTACAAATAATACAACTACTTTGTATTCCCTTTTATTTGGTAAAGATTCCACCTTCTTTCCAAGAGTTTTGCCTAACGAGGTATGGAGCTTTATAAAAGAAACAACATATATCACTTGAATGGAAATTTCTCCAACTGTGATGAAGTCATCATAATCTTCATCTTAACTTTCAGAGTAGGTTGACTTTTAAACAAGGAAGCTTCTTAAAGTTACCAACAAAACTTTTATTACTTTGGTCCCTAAATGCCCAAACCCTACCTCTTTGGGGAATTCATACCTATATGCTGTTGTAATTTCATATATAAAGATTCTTGCCAAAAGGTTATAAGCACGAGCTTCTAGAATTAATCCATCTCAGGGGCCATTTTTAGAAGGAAGACACATAAGGGATAACATCATATTGTCTTAAGAGTTATTTAAAGGCTATTCAAGGAAGAAGGCACCAAGAAACTGTGCAATCAAAATAGACTTACATAAGGCATATGATACCTTAAACTAGTCTTTCATAAAGTAGATCTTGGAGGTTTTCAATTTCCCTATAAAGTTTAGAGGCTTGGTAAACATGTGCTTTAGTTATCCATCTTACTCCACCTTAGTAAATGGAGATCTTACAAAGATATTCTAGGATAAGAAAGGAATTAGAAAAAGGGAACCCTTGTCCCCTTACATTTTGTTTTTATCTATGGAAGTATATCAAAGATGCTAATCTACAACATTGATTAGGACCCACTTTCTAGTTCTATAATAGATGCAAGAGGTTAAAAAATCATCTCTTTTATTTGCAAATGGTTTATTATTATTCACTAAGGCAAATGATAGGTTAGTCTTCATTCTAATGAACACACTAAATACTTTCAAGGATTTGTCAAGGAAACAAATAAAAGAGCTACATCCTGATCTCTAAAAGTGTAGACCATTTATCTAGTGTCTATAATAATAGGATTACAAGTGGAAAAAAAAACCTTCCAAATACATAGGGTTACTTATAACCCTAAAGATATTGCTATTCAAATATTTTGCTCCTATCATTGAAAATGCATAGAAGAAAATGAATTTATGGAACAATCTGCATCTCTCTATGGCAAGTAAGTTACATTAATTAAAGAAACTATTAACTCCATGCATGTATATTAGAGTTCCCTTTTTTGTTTTGCTAAAGGGCTAATTAGAGCTCTAGAGACACTAATAAGGAAATTTCTTTGGGCTAGAATAACTATAGGAAATACAAAGTGAAGATAGGATGGAAACAAGTTTGCAAATATAAAGAGAAAGGGGGATCAGGGATAATTCCCATTAGCTTTAGGAATAAAGTGGCCATAGGAAAGAGAGTTTGGAGGATTCTAATAAACAAGGAATCCTTATAGGTTCAATAAATTCATGAATTCTATCTAAAAGGAATTTTTTTAGGAAATTAAGACTCCGCATGACATCTCCCTTTTCTTTACCTCTTGAAAACGTGGCTCTATCCTATAATACATCAAATGTGAAATTGGCAATGGAAATATAATCTTTATGCTGTATGAAAATTGGAGTAAGGTGGAAGCATTAATAGTAGAATAATCTCATGCTAATTTGATATAATAGATTCCTAAAGATACAAAGGTGCATGAGTGGATTATCTACGACTAGTGAGGGAATTATCCTAGGCAATTGGAAGTCACAATCCTTAATTATAATCTATACCCTGAAAGGAAGACTCCTACTTTTATACTTTGCATCTTTTAAGTAAATTCACCAATTTATCATATAGAACTAGTCTAACTAAAAAGGGGATAACAGTAGTGTAACACCCCACTCCCGAGTGACCCGAACCCGATATTGTTGGTGATATTCGAGTCCGTGCCCCGCGAGGGTGGCGTACTACATCAGTCGGTCGGTAAAACTCGGTATACCTTTTTTTTTGAAGCCATTGATTCCACGTTAGCGCGGCAAAAACAGTAAGTAACTAAATCCCATGTTCAAAATAGACCAGTTTCAGTTATTACAGTCATCCAAGAATAATTTACAATCAGTCAATGAGTAAAACATTAAAACCACAATGGGCTCAGTAGAAATACAAAGCATTGTTATACAGTGATTGCGGAGCACAATTTGACAAGATACTAATGCAGACACGGACTGATCCCGACCTCTATCCTTTACTTGCCTACAGTAGACATACTCCCGTGTCAACCGGGGTATTCTTCAGGACCTGAAAAATAGATTGCAATTTTGGATGAGTTTGCAAACTCAATGAGAAACCATCATCGATGGTTCTCCCAATTCATGCATCAATTAA
>JANIJH010000009.1:2227934-2243103 GCA_024520975.1 Erythroxylum areolatum | reverse complement strand
GCAAGGATTTAGAATCCAAACACACACGGCATCATAGAATTTAAGTCTATTTTCGCATCCTGCCGCAAACCTTGCCGTGGTCAAGATCTTCCATGTAATCCAAAGCTAACTGTTCCGCATCATTTAAGCTACCCTATCATTACTAGAAAACTTATACCCTTAACTATCATGAATCCCTATAAAAATTAGATCCTTCGAAAATTTAGGAACATACCAAGCATCTAATGTCTTATCAATTCCATCATGCATTTTGATATATAATGAGCCACAACCTTTGACAACATGATCTCAATCATCACCAATTTGATAATACCATTCCTTCTTTAATAGAACAAAACCAATCTTGATTAAAAATCATATGATAAGTGATGCCAATTTCTATTTTTCACATGTTTATAGAATCAGAATTGCTTACTATCAAGACATCACTGCCTCTTCCATTCTCTTCATCAAAACTCTTATAGACTATAACGAACACTTACTTCTCCATATGTTTCCTCTTTTATGTTTCACTTCTCCCATTGTGGATGGTCCCTCTTAAATTTGCCTTTAACTTTACAATTAAAATACCAAATAAATATAGTCTTTAATTTGGATCTTGAATTACTCCTATTATGAGAATCTCTTTCCTTATTTCTTCCTCTACCAACAACAAAACCCAAATCTAATACATATTTAACTTTTGTAATTTAACTCTTCACCAAATTCAAAGCATATCTCATATATTTTTTATCCTCGATATTTACCTGAATTGTTGAATTTTTTGTTAAATAGAAATTCTCTTTGTTACGTCAACTCCATATTCATCAATGAAAATTTCAAGTCATGGCCATTTCAAATCTATAAATCCTCATTTTCACCGAACACTAATTTTTATGTTTGTTCAATCAAATTCATTTTTATTTAAAAATTTATGTACTGTCTTTTAAAAATTAATTATGTATTTAATTTTCCAAAAAATCACAAGAAGGGAAACTTACGTTAGATATATACATGTACACTTTTGAAACCCAACTTCTCTTCCACTTCCCTATTTCTTCAATCTTAGTTTATCTCAATCCACATTCACATGTGATATTGTCGCAATCCCTAATCGCAGCCATTTCCTTTATGATTTTCTCTCAACGTTTAAAATCCATTTCCTCTCAATGTCCACTTTGGATGGGGAAATAATAATATCTATTCAATTCAGTCTTCTCAGCTCTTTTTAATTTCTTCTTTATTTATTCAATTATGTAGAATTAAAGTCAATGTTCCTCTTTCTGTCTACATGTGAAATTTGAGCTTCTTTTTCTTTGTGTTAGTGATCTCAGGTAGGGTTTGGACATTTTTACAGCTTGAAATTGCTATATATATATTTTTTAATGAATCAACAATTTTCCTTTACACCTATTGAAGTATAAAGTTTGATCCAACTTTATGGCAATTGAAGAGAGAAAGAAATTTATATTGGTAAGAAGGAATGAGAATAGTTTTTTTTTTCTTTGGCTAATTGGAAATTTCATATTCATTGCCAAACATGTGCTTAACCATAAAAACCAAATCACCACTTTCTTTCTAACTTTTAATCATTGTTTCATTGGCCTGCATAGCAAGATTACGTTTCATATACTGCATTACTATAGTAGCTGTGTGCAACTGCACTTTACAAATAACCACCAGGATGAGAGCAATCTACGATCGCTGTAATTACTTGTCTGCTACTAGTTCGCAATCTTCGGACTTGCAACCTCAAAAACAGGGAATTAGATACTACATGAAGAATAAATCATGTTCAGGATTAGCGAACACAACATCATTAACAGACCCATCATCTAGGGGACTGAAGAAGAGATAGATGTGTGATCCATCTCGAATCCCAGAGTCGATCAAAGATGCTTCTTCTTCGTGTCGGATTATCAGGTGATTTTGACTATTCTCTAGACACAAAATGAGACGATCACGAGGTAGGTTTTGTTGAGCCGCGATGTCTCGCTTGAGATCAGCAAATGTGGCATCATTGTTCAGTTGAACGTAGAAGAGAGCACCTGTTAGTATTTCCACCACCACTTTCATTGTTAAGAGCAACAAGAAGTTGTCATTGTTGTCTTCACTTCCCTAATTAGTCATCTGAAAGATAATAATTAAATTGTGTCATGAGTTTCATTTGAAAGTTGTTCACGCTTGCTGCATTTTAGCTATAGTTAGTTTGTTGAATGTTTTCGGGTTGACATGTTGCCTTCGGCTATGGATCGAAGTTCCCGATACTTGTGTGTGAACTAACAGAATTGGAATCGCCACATTGCTCGAACGTTGATCAACCGGTCTTGGGCAAAAATTTAGCGACAAATATTGGCTATTTCCATTGTTGTCAGAATATTGTTAAACATTTTAATGACAAATATAGACTACGGAAAAAATGGTTGGAAACCATTTTGATAACCATCATAGTTATCATGACTAATATTTAATTAAATTATTCTTGTATATTAATAAAAATAATTTATATTATAAAAATGTAATTTAGTCAATATAAATTATGATAATTACAAGAATTAATAAAATTATAGTTCTTTAATTAGGTATTATATATTATTTTCATTGTTAAAATATTATTTTTTTTTTTAAGAAATTAATTTTTTTGAAAATATATGTAAATAAATTGATAAATAAAGAAAGCCACGAGGCTCTAACATTTAGTTTAACTTATAATGCCTTGAGGCATATAAGCTTATTCTTACACCAGGACACGTATAGTTAAAAAAAAAAAAACACATACAAGTCATGACCAAACACAAGATGAACACTTGAGCCACTATGCCTAGCTAAAAGTGAGAAACTTCTGACTCACATGGATAGTTTTCTAGGAAAAATCTTTTTCGCCATAGCTACTGCACCTAATTCATTATAAGAATTCTACTGCATGTTGCAATAAGAGTACTAACTTACCTTTTTTTTTAATGTTTTTTGAGTGGAGCTTAGGGTTAGAGCTTTGATGATCTACTTACAACATTTCCCCTAGGTGTGCTCTCTCTCAAAGGTTGGCTTCTCCACTCTTTGCTTGCAATTTCTTTTCCTTAAAGCATTTATCTTCCATTTGCTCTTATAACTTATGTATGCATGTCTAAATCATATAAGGTAGATATACTGGTTATTAGAATGAGTTATCCTCCTTATATATCCTAGCTTCCCCATAAGACCAATTAGATAATCAGTTAGTCTCCATCTCTCAATTGAGAACTAAGGTCCTAGTGGGGATTCAGATTGGTAGTTTAACTACTGTAATACATACATGAAGAAGTTTTTGATGACCACATCTTCTTTTAGATAAGATCTGCATATGCTATTGAGAATTAGGTTGCATTCATTCATCCAATTTAGTAATTCCCTGAATAGTCTTTCTATGTGTCCCCCTCCTAGTTTAAATAATTTTTTTCTCGCTTGCTTCTCCATCATTAGTGGATGATCCAATCTAGTATACCCTACTAAACATAGGAAGGACAAGAGATATTGAAGCAAAGTAAGGGTTTTTTTCCATAAACATAGGAAGGACAAGAGATATTGAAGCAAAGTAAGGGTTTTATTCCATAAATATGCAGAGAAATGGCATTGAAAAAATTTGTTCTCAATTGATTTTAGGTGTATAGAAATCTTGTGTATAAGACATATAAATGTCTTATTAAGTTCCTTTAATATATAAACCTTACAAAAAAAAAGCTTAGCATAGCCTCAGTGATCAAATCCTTTGTTAAAAGCTATGATTTTTAGAAGAAAACTCCATTTAAACCATCAAGTCTTGGGGGTATATTAGATTTGAGGCTATATACAACTTTCTCCACATTAACAGGAGTGAATGGTGACTCTAAGAAAATTGTATAATCATCTGAAATTTTACTTTGGATTATTGAGTTAAACAAAGATCTGGAAGAAGAGGGATTATAATTTTAGCCATTGTTTTAATGAAATAATCATAGGCAACATTTAAAAGGTCATCTGGAGTAAAGACTATTGAAACATTCTCTAGTTGTAAAGAAATGATCTTGTTTATGTTTTTCCTTGTCAAAAGAGATTTATGAAAGAATGAGATACTTCTATCGCCATCCACCATCCATTAGACTCTTAATGTTTTCTACAATAATGAGTATTGAACTTCTTCTACCCTTATATGAGATAGTAGAACTTCCTTCTCCTACTTTTGAAATGCTTTGTTTGTCTGTTTAGTATATAAGAGTTTGTGAATTCTTTGGAGATTGTCCATCAAGTTAATCATAGTGGCATTGATGTTACTATGTCTTGACTTGTTTAGAATCTTGAGTTCCTATTTTATACTCTTAATTTTTACATTGCAGATGAATAAGGGGGAACCTTGTATGTTTCCACTTAACCCTTTCGGTATTGGCCCTTCAAAACCTTCATCTAAGGCCAAATGCTTATTAAACTTGAAGGGGAAGTGAGGAATAGTTTTTGTGCCCAAATAAGTTCCAAAAATACCTAGGTTATCATACTTGCAAGTATACGAGGTAGTTGTAGTGATTACCTAAGGTTGTCTCCCACGGAGGTGAAAGTGGTCCACTTAATTAACCTTGAACAAAAGCAAAAATAAAAACAGATGTAATTCTAAACATTATATCCCGATTTGTTGAGTGAAGACTTTAAAGAAAATCACAAAATAGATTGAAAAGTAAATGCAATCAACTAGAAACAAAGATGAATGAATTAATCGAAATGGAAGACTCTTGAAAATTAATTTCACAAATTTATTTCCTATGAACGATTAAGGGAAAATAAATGGAAAGTTGTCTTACTAAAATTAACAGTTGGGTTCTTAATCAACACAAATAATGAACTAATCTAACTTTCGTATTTAACAAGTTATCATTTGAATTAATTATGGAAACTCGACTACTAATTATCACTTAAGTTAATATATTTCTAGTTTTTAACCTAAGCATCCATTAGTTTTCCATTCCATATTAATCTTTTTCTCTTGATTCTTCATTTAATACTAAAATGATGTAAAGTTTGGCCATGCTATTACGTTCATTCAGCATAGAAACCACAACAATAAATAAGACAACAAAACCATAACTCAATCATGCATAGTCTACTAAAATAACTTCATTAATTCTCAAGAAAAGAGATTAGCCCATCATGGATATCACAAGATTCATCATCATTAAACAATTTAATCCCATCTTTATTAGTATAAGTGAAGAATTTAAGTAGTAAACCAAGTAAATAATCGAATTAACTATGAAAAGATAACAAATAACAGTTGGCTAAGCCATGAAAGTAATAAGTTCGATAAACAACAAGAAACAATGCAACAGATGAATAACAGAGTAAGCAAACAGGGAGCGAGTGAGTGAGATGTGGTGTTCTCCAACTCTTCTCAAATTTCCTGCATTAGCTCTCTCCCTTTGCTTCAACTTGTTCTCACCAGATGGTCAAGGGCTTGTTCTGTTTCCAACTCTCTGCTATGTTTCTCTCTTCTTCACTGACTCTCTTTGCTTCTCTTCACATCTTCCCTTCCTTCTCTCTATCTCTTCTCTTCCCAAATGAAGGTGTCTATAGAGTGAATGAATCATTGATAAGTCGTCACCCTCTATTCCCTTTCTATTTGTAGTATGACTCTAGGTTTAAGGTTTTGAGCCATCACTCCTACAACTGACACATGATAAGTTGATGAATTAAAGGAAGCAATGGATCATGGGGATGGCAAGTTAAGTCATCCCTGTGAGGGAGGTGGTGAAACTTATCACCACTTTTCTTTTTTTTATATTTTATTGCTCTTTTTTATACAAAATTTACGTGAAATTCCCTTCAACCTTCATACAAAATTCACAAAATAATCCAATTAAAATTGATACAATATTTAAACCATTTCCACTCAATTTATCTCACATTTGGATCAAAACACAAGGATTTGTAACTAAAATTAAGATATGAAGGCAATTAAAAGCAATAGAAACTAGACACAACAATAATAGTAGAGTTTAAATATTTTTATGTAAAGTGGAGAGTGATCAGAAATGTAGAATTGCCAAACTTTGCCTTATTATCTAGAAAGGAGGCAAGCCATCTTGAATTCACCATTGCTCTGTCTAGCTTCTTTCTTAGAAATTAGAAATTTGTTTTTGTTACTCTAGGTAAATATATTAACTTGATATTTAAGATATGTCAACTCTATATTTGAGGCACATTTTGCTAGCTCATTTAAAATGTTCTTTATATAGACATTCCCTTAAACTTCTAGAGGGTAAAGTATAAAACTAAAATACTCATCAGCAACTAAGGAGCTAAATTCCATATATATATATATATGATGGTTATTGATTGCATTATTAACACTTTTAAGTAAATCATCTGGTCTCTGAGGTTTGCTCTTAACACCTTTAGCCTTTGAGGATCATAGGTTGTTACTATTCTTACATTATGGTATGCAGTATGGTTTAAGAGGATGATCTATCTATTATTTAAGAAATTTTGCTACATTAATCCCTTTTCACTAAGTTTGGTTTCCTAGAAACCAATCAAAGAAGGATTCACTAACTAAACATGATTCTATAACAAAAGTTGTTTTGAAAGACTATTAAGACCTCAAACATTCCAAAAAAGAAATTTTATTAGTTTAAAGATTTAAGGCGAGAACCTTTAGCTTTCCTATCTAATTTCCTCTTTCCTACTAGATTGAATTCATTTCAATAGCTTACCGATCAGTTGTAGGTCCAGAGATTAAGGTGTGATCACTAACCTTGTCTTTCCCTAGGGTCTTGATAGCTTGTACATCTAGGGAGGGGATACCTAAGTTTGAATAGAAAAATTAGCTTCCTCCTCTTATATTAAGTTTATTTCTTCCATAATTAATTAAGTATCAAGCTCATAAGTGCTTAGGGGTATGATTGAATGTAATTTAAATTATTTAAACTGCAAGTTCACGATATTGTTATAGCTAGCACTAACAAGTTATAGGTCGATCCCAGGAGGATTACAAATACTAGTAGTGGCCTCTTTTCTATTATCTAAACATCGATCAAGATGATGATTTAATTTACAACTGAACTAAGATAAAACTCAACATACTGATGAATCAAGACAAAAGTTCAATAAAAGTGTGAATGTGGTCTTCGCTTATTCTTTTAGATAGATAAAATTTTAATCGTAACTACATGTTTAGCCACTCTCTCAATCATTTGATCCATAAATAGAAAGTGATCCTTTTTAGTCACCATGTTAAGCTTCCTATAATCAATACATGCTCTCCAACCTGTGATTGTTTGAGTAAAGATTAACTCACCCTATTCACTTTCCATCAATATCATCCATCTTTCCTTAAGTACACATTATACTGAACTCACCCGTTCATTATCTGAAATAAGGTAAATAATACCTACATCTAAAAGCTTCACTGCCTCTTTTTTGACCATTTCTTTCATATGAGGCTTTATTCTTCTTTGTCTCTCCCTCATGGTTTTACAACCTTCATCAAGATTGATCCTATACATCACCATATTAGGACTTATCCCTCTTACATATGAAATTTTCCTTCTTATGGCTCTCATCCTCTTTCTAATTGTCTCTACCACTCTCTTTTCTTATTCCCCATCCAGTTTGTTTGAAATTATGATGGATAGAGGATGATCCTCACCTAGAAAGTTATATATATATGGTTAAGGGTTTCAACTCTAGAGTGGCTAGTTCTCCATGAAAGATAGTATGGGTACTTCTATCCTTACTAAGATCCATGTTTTAATTTCTCACCCAACTCCTCATCCTTCTTATAGATATTTATAATTTGAATTTAATCTTGTAGATATTTATAATTTCATATTCCACTATATGGTTTGGAATTTGGAATCTTAATATAGATTGATCTGAACTTGGGAAATCCACTTTGAGGGCAGAGCTATAAACTTACGCTAGCAAAGTCTAATAAAAAAACAATTTTTATTTATATTTTATTCGATAACTTTCTACAATTTTCAAAATTATATAGTAATTAATAACATTTAAATATTGGGTTATTAGTATTCAACTTTGATTAATAAGAAACAAATAAGATACAATTTAATTACAAAATATAAAGGTTTTGCTTTACATAGTATAAAATTATGCTATAGGAGGACTTTTAAAAAATGTAAAACTAAAGGATTTGCCATTCCACTTTTAAAAATTAAGTGATATGCTTTTGTGAAGTCGTTTCAAAAAAAAAGTTGAATTGTGTAAAGTTAATATTAAGCGTTAAAAGAGAAGAAATATGTTGTAAAAACTCTTATTGTGATTCTGTGTTGAATTGAAAATTTTACAAGATAATAGTGACACCAGGTACCAAATGTGCATGACATATCGTATTTTAATTATAGTTCTTAAGAAAGAAAAAGAGTAAATAATAATTTTAATGAATAATAATTTATTTTGTTAGTGTACCTGTTTCAAACATTGTTTTATCTTAAATATCACAGCAATGCCTAAAGCAATAAAACTATACCAACAGTGAATATATCATCATCATCACCATCATTACTCAGTCCAAAATCTCACAATGAAGTGAGATCTGGGGAGGTTTGAGTATATATTTTAATCAAATTTAATAGCTCTCAACCTTTCTTTTAATGTATACTTTTTTACTTTTTCTTTTCATTTTATATTTAAGTTCATTAAAAATAGTTTACAATAAATTACGCAAACACTATATTACATCAAAATTCAACGAGTATGACTATAACTTTAATCCATCGAATAATTATTTAACAAATCCTTCAATCTTTACCTCATTGACAAGAAATAATGCATATAAGGATGGTAAAAAGAGTTTGATCTGATATGCTTAACTAAATCTAGTCTAACATGATTTGACTCGATGTATGTTCCCAACCTTGCTTATTTACGCCATTAGTTGAAACTAGGAAGCTAAATTTTTTCTTGGATTGGAGACGACCCACTTATCATAAACTTATGAGATAAAAGAAAATCTCCTTAGCATGATTTGGTCACATTAAAGTTGAAAAGCCAGTTAAAAAGGCAAACGAGCAATGTTAGTAGAGTGCTAATTCTATCGATTTCTTGGGGGAAAAGGATAATAATGTCTCTCTTCTTATTCCAACTTTGCTACCCTTTTGATAACTCAATTTCATATTTGCTTAACTTTGACTGCTCACTTTCATTTTGAAGATTACTAATGTTTATTCTGAAATTGGAATGACAACACTTCATTTGGTATAACAATAAGATCTGTGCCCTATATATAAAAATAAAAACCATTTGATGGCTTTTCAATCCTATGACTGAAATGAAAACATTCGTTCTTCTTACATCTTACCAATGAGTTCCACTCCACTTATCTTGGAAGTGAACCATACTTTAGGAGAAATTAGGACGAAGCGCCGTCTGATCGTATAGATTGCGTGTGATAGAATATGAAACGGAAAACGACAAGAAGAAAAAGGAAAAATTAAGGTGATGGTAAACTCCAAAGGAATATGACGAAGAAGAGGATGGCTCGGCTATACCCATGCCTCGAAGTGCTAAACACCTTTGGCCAATATGCTTAAAAAAAAAGAAAAGAAAAGATGGAAAGATGAGAAAATGGTATTTCCATTATCCAAAAATGGAAAGGTGGCGAAATTTTTGTTGGGCAGGGGCGGAGAGAGGACATTCGAGCCCAAATTTTTTATCTAATTTTATGGTGTTTTATTCTATCCTATAAATTTTAACTATTTATTTATATAAATTTCTTATAAAAATATATAACTTATATAAATTAATGATTAAAATTTATGAAATAAAATAAAATATTATAAAATTAAATAGAATATCTTCTCCCAAAAACAGACGGAGCTTATTCCAGTTGACCGAAGAGACAGATAAGCTTATCCTTGCCAAGTCTCCTCGGGACTCCCAATTCCTCTCCCCTATAGTTATATGAATCGTCACTTCAGTCAACAAATCCCACGATCAATCCTCGAAACAAAATAAGAATAACAAGTCGAATTTGTAACCAAGAACGCAGTATATTATAATTTCTATATTATAAAGATGAGGACGAGTTATCGAGTTACGTGAACAATGGGTACTATTGATTTCTTAGGTCCGTGTGAATGAATGATATAGATGCTATACTAATTAACTGACATGGTCTGAAACACAGTTTTACGCTTTAAAACTTGATAACAAATTATTATTGGAAACTGTTAAAGATTTAAGCCACTAATGATTTTCTGATAAAGCTGAAGAAAATTGTTACTGAAAAGGAAAATTTGATTATATACTCGTCTATTAATGAGTCGTATTTAGGGAGACTTAAAAAAAAACTAAATATGGTATTATCAATATATAGAAATACTACAATATTACAATGAATTCAAGGCTAACGCTTCATAGACTAATATACTACAAAGACAGTTAGCGATTTATCTTAGTAAGAAAATCTACTCTACAAATTTCATCTATGTTTCATATATGGGGACAGATGCAATTGTAGATTGTTGGCAATTAAGGTGACTCTAATCCGGCTAATATCTTATTAAATTTACGAGAGTTTCGTTTTTCTCAAAGATAGTAGATGGTTGTAATAAAAGTAGCCTTATAAAAAAAAAGCATTAGAAATATCCTTTTTAGAGTAGCCGATTATCCAAGCCAACGACTGTTCCCAAATATAAAGATACCCGTTACTTGGAATTATGTGCAGAATTCTACTCTAGACAACTTTTGAGTAATTACAAAGAAAAAAGAGATGATCTCTATCTTTGGCTTCCATTTGACATAAAACACAAGTTATATCCATATTATCGTGTCATCGACTCTTAGTACTGAGTTTGATCCTAATGGTAAGCCAAGAGATAAAAGACGCTTCGAGAAAGATTCACATTTTGCCATAAAAGAAAAGACCAAGATACTGCAAGTAATCCACTTGCAAATATCTGATGACAAGATTTATTAGAGAATTTATCACTCGAATCTAGCAACCAAATGATAGAGTCATCTATCTGCTCGATATCTATATGAGGGAAATATTGAGCCAAAGTATCGAAGTGCTAAAAATTCCCTCTAATCTGGTGCTTAATACAAGGATAAACAAAGTTCGTTAACTTCGTTATTCGGATAAAGTTAAGAGACTTTGGTTATTTAGTAACGTAAACACGTAAAATTCAAATATTTATCATTCTCTTTTCTAGTAAACTAGTTATTACAAATACTGTTCAATTGTATTTTTCACTTTGATCATATTTGAAAAACCGAAGGGGGTTAATTGTTTCGCAAACTTTCTAATTTTACCGCAGACGTCTTTAGCACAAACAAAAACAAAAACAATCAAAACCGAAATAACAAATAACACCAGAAATTTGATAACACAGTTTAGCACACCTTGCCTATGTCTGCAGGGGCCTCACCCAGTTTAATAACTTTCACCGATGTGCAATAGAATTACCTAAGGCTTTACTGAGCCGATACTGTAGCGCCCCCTCACCGTAGAGTACACATCGGGACGCCCGCCGGTCGCTCCGACACGTAACCCACGATGAAGGTGCACTACCGAACAAACCCACTAAAATCCACATGGCATCGCAATANNNAACAAACTAAACAACCCAAGTGATTAAATAAAATTCAACATAAACGACAACACTTAAGAAAGAAAAGAAAACAACTTCCCAATTGGTTTAACTTCTCCGTAATGGATCTGGAAGTTGTCGCAATAACAATGGACTGATTCACATAAACACTAACACGAAGCCGCAAAATCTTAGAAGACCAAGTCCACGGTATTTGCAATCCACAAAATCAACCTACAGTATTGATTCAATAATCGATTTACTTCACAGCTATATGCCGCACTTACACACATCATTCTTCTATCTCTAATTAACGAATATACATTAAATCACTACACCTCAATTCATCATAGCTTCTATGACACACTCACGTTGTTTAAGTGCAGCATACTCTCATTCTATGCTACCATACACTCATGTTTCCCAATAAGTAATTAATGCACACCAATGGACAATTAAAGCACACCCACTCCAACGTTTATATCCATCACATACAATATTCACTTCAGCTACGTTTTTCCCATAAATCTATTTAATTCACAAGCCCCACTACACTGCTTATTAAGCCAACATTGACTCCATCTTTTTCCACACCACTTTAGCTATGTTTTACGCACACAACTATTACCTTGTATCAAACGTGAGACATAATACTTAGTTACAAAAAATCATGTGAGCAGCCAGCCTATATTGTTTCCTCCACACGTGACCCACACTGCACACCAGTAACGCACACATGCTAGGTTTCTTCAAGTTTACATGTTTTTGATAGACTTCAATTAAAACACAATCTCAACATTTGATGCTTATCCACGTGTATGATTTGGACTTCTATTAAAACATAATCTTCACCCATCTTCATCAATCCATATAATAATTTTAATTTTCTTATATGTCCAATTTAAAATTCCAAAACTAAATAAGGGATATATATAAAATATATCTTAACAATCTCCCTCTTTTTGACATTTTTGTCACAACCCTGGAACTCCATATAAATAATCAAAATTGAACATATAAGTATCAAATTCACAATTCATATGACCAATACTCCCCCTTAATCAAACATCAAGTTCCAAACAACATTAAGTGTATCTAATCATCTAAATTTCTCTCCCTTGAGATAAAAAGATGTCAAAAAGTAAGACAAACAGTCAAATATATACCATAAAATCTCCCCCTGAATAGAATATTCACCATAAACAATCTGATGTCTTCCCCTTTGGACAAAACATTGCCAAAATGCATAATCATAGCAGCGGAAGAATTATAAACATGTCAAGAAGACAAATTACCACCATTCAAAACACTAAGATATATGCTCGAAAAAGAGAGAGATACTGAAGAGAGATCCATACCGATGAGAGAACTGAGGAGTCTACGATGGAGCCAAAAAGAAGACACAATGCAAACTACTAAAAAAATGAGACGACAATAGCAATATCAAACTAAAGAACAAAAACAAATATGTTCTTTTCTTTCCTTTTCTTTTTTTGTTTCATTTGTTTCGGTTTTTAACAACAAAAAATACTTCAAAAATGTAAACCACACAATCCCTGTGCTCCTCGAAGAATCTCAAACTTGGGTTTATTCCTCGTCACATTATCTCGGTCATTGATTTCTTCTTCAGAAGTAACTGTCTTGTCCTCTATTTGACCAGTTACTTTACAAACAATAACTAACTGTGAATTTGTACAATTTATTGTTTTTCTTTCACTACGTTTTTGTGCTTGTACTTGACCCTTTCTAATCCAAGCTTGCTTCAATACTATGGGATGCTGCTGCAAATTAAATAGAGAGTGTCTAGATTTTTGGTTTTGGCCCCTTTGAAACATCATTTGTAACATCTTGTAGCATTTTGGCCTTATGTGCCCAATAACTCCCAAAAATGACATATTGGTACAAATCTTTGATTCTTTCTCGATGTTTCTTCTTCTCGGACAGATCTGGACATATTATTTTTCTCCTAATTCATTTTAGAGCACTCACACTTATAGCCAATGTCTTGAAGATCCCCTTTTAAATTTACCAATTTTTAACAACTTTTCTAGTTTTTTGGTACCTCCATTTAAGATTCTCAATCCCTTTTCGGTACTTACTAATTTCATTTTAGCTTCATCAAGCTCATTTGATGATATCAACATCAAATTCTTTTCTAACTCTTGGATGGAGTTCTTCATGGAAAGATTTTCTTCCTTCAATCTTTCATTCTTTCTACATATTTTCACACATTTTTCGTATATTAATTTGTAAACCTCGTAAATGTTCTCCATTTTATCACTTGATCCACTTTCATCACTGTCATAATCTAAGATCGAGCTTTAAGCTTAATCATTTACATTTTTCCCGAAATTTCCCGATTTACTCACTTTTTCGTCTTCAGTTACTTCCTTCTCGATTACTGTTAAATAAGTAATTGGACTTTTGTTGTACAAAGTAACTAACACATCACCATTCACAACTTTTTCTTCTCTTCCGGATTCGTTATCACTCCAAGTGCTCGTATAGGATTTTCCTCTTCTCTTCTTCATGGTATTAACACACTCTGTTTGAAGATGTCCAAAGCCTTGACACTCATGAAATTGAATTCTTTTTTACTTTACTTTCTTCCTTTTGAGATTTGGTTTGTTGATTGAAGTTGTTCTTCAATGAGCTCCTGCCTTTTTGCCTAAACTCTGATCTGTCCTTTATCACTCTCTTCAGCCACTTGCTGAACTCTCGTGTTAATAGCTCTGTCTCCTTGTTCTCGTCGGATTCATCTTCTAAGTCATTCACAACTTTACCAATCTCGACTTGTAATGCTAATTCGTTCCTCTTCTCTCGCTTACCTCTTAAAAGATTCATCTCAAAGTTTGTAAGGATTCCAATAACTTTTTTCAATGACAAATTATCAATGTCATGACCCTCCTTTGTTGTTGCAATTTTTGGAATAAATCTTAGAGGTAGCGATCTTAGCGTTTTCTTGACTAATTTGACGTTGGAGTATTTCTTTCCTAGTTGATGAGCCTAATTTGCTATATATCGCAATTTTTCATGAAAGTCTCCAATAGTCTCATTTTCATCCATCTTTAGCTCTTCAAACTACATAGCTAACATCTGTAGTTTCGACGATATCACGGATTTTGACCCTTCATGAATAGTTTACAAAGTATCTCACGCTTTTTTTTATCGATTCACAGGCTGAAATTATTGAGAAACGCCCCTCATCAACAGCACTGAATATCGCATGCATTGCTTGTGAATTTTCGAGGGCACTTTCTTCTTCGACTCTTGTCTATTCAGATGGATCTTTCTGAACTACCTCTCCTTTATCATCAGTGATCATCAGATGCATCTACCCATGTACTACTGAATGTCAAGCTCTTGTGTCTTGAGCTTGAATAAAGACTTTCTGTAGCGCCCCTTACCGTAGGGTACACATCGGGACGCCCTCAGGTCGCTCCGACATGTAACCCACGATAAAGGTGCACTACCGAGCAACCAACTACAATCCACATGGCATCAAATAAATAATCGCTAAAAATTGAAACCCAAATCTTTCTTTTCATTTCATTTCTCAAATCCATAAATACAATTCTGTCCAAAAGCACAGCTCAAAAGAACTAAATACATCCTATCTAGGTCATCCCAAAAAGATC
>JANIJH010000009.1:2207791-2221106 GCA_024520975.1 Erythroxylum areolatum | reverse complement strand
CTCATACCAAAGATTCAGTTAACAGGTAGTCTGATGATTTCTGTTAACATGAAAAGCTTACAAGCCTTGGTACTGGACACACAATAAACATACCTCTCCTCTGCCCATTTCTTGAATCGCCTTTTGAAAGATTTGCTCACTGTTCCCAGTTTCAATCAGGTGGTCAATTGTCTATTACAATTCACGGAATTTCACTCCATTACAATGATATCCATGTGAAGATTGTGATTTCATTTTTAATTGTCCAACCTCACCTCTTCATCTGGTCTGCTTCCAGTAACTGTCCATCATAGGTTAGAAACAAGTGAAACCAAGCAGAAATAAAGACGAACATGTTTGGAAAAGAAACTGAATGTGTTTCTTATTTACACTTCCTAAAAGTGTTATACTTCTCAATGAAAGTACTCCTACTATACCTGTGATAACCCTTCTCTCCACAACCTCACGATACTCATCTTGGATCCTTTGTCGTAGGGTCTGAGTCAAAATGAAACATGGGAACCATGAAAATCCAACAACACTATAACAAGCATCATAAGTGGATATACCTGAAATTCTGTCATGAGATCCTTGAACCTTTTAGTCAAGACACTGCAACCCATATGAACTCAAAGTGAATGACTGTGCAATTGCGGATACATGCTCAGATGATAATGAAATCTAAATTACAAGACCTGTACCATCAACTCACTTTGTAACATTCATCCTAGCTCTATCTACACCACTGCCCTTCTCACATCCAGGTCTCTCTCGATTTGCCAAGTTCTGGAGACAAAATTACAGAAGGGAGAAGTTAAGCTGAAGTTACTGAAAATAAAGGTAGACACGGTAGCAAAAGAGAAATCATTACGTCTTTGTTTAGTGATTCCAGTTTGGCTTTAACATTGCGAGCAGTTTTACCCACTTCATCTATGTCTTTTTGCATACGATTCTTGATAGCTGTAGCATATTGCAGTAATACAGAAAACACAAGTAGAGTTGTCAGCAAGTTCAGTAGTTTAAAGCCTCCAAGAAGATGAAGATAAAATGCTTCATGAATATCATAAATCTATAGTTACAGGATGGAATTAGAAAATGTTTTCCTCATTACAGCAGCCCTTGCACTCTAGTCTCAGTATGAGTTGGCTAACTGTGAGCTAGCATATTTCGTTGAAGTATGCCATGTATTCAAATTCATTTGCATTCATAGTTACAGATAAAAAGTTCTACCTTTCATCGCAGATGCTTTTGTTACTGATTTTGATTCCTCATTTGCTTCCTGTGTACAAGTCAGTATTACAAGTATACTAGAAAGTATTAGCTATTTATTGCTGCGTAAACTCAAAATTGAAATGATGACTAGCATTTGTGTACTATGAAACAAATAGCAATTGGCAGATGCCACACTTTACTGTGCAGCAGATTGCAATGTAAATTATGAACGAAATTAGAGATGTCCTTTCCAAAGGATGGACGAGAACAAATGTGCATCAATCAAACAGATTCATGGCATGCCCATCATCTCCAGTAAAGTTCACATCAATGCAGGAAATAACAATGAAGACTGATCTATTCTTCTTGGAATTTGGCTATTGATTCTGCCTAGTGAGTTGCTGGCTATGACTCCGAGATTATCAAAAGTCTACACCACGTCTAAACTTATTTAGTTTTCTTTTACTAAGGAAATATTGCGAGTGCTAAGTCAAAATTATTACATATTCTAACATTTACTTTTGCACTATAAAATATTTATCATTATCTAGATTTTTGTGAATAGTATATCTAGATATTGTTCACATTAGAAGAATATAGATTGTGAATAATATGTAGATACTTCTAACAATCACTACCTTGTTATTATCATGTTACTAACATTTCTATCATGCCGTACGAGAATCAACACCAAATATTTTACACTACCTTATCACTATCATGTTGCTTATATTTCTTTCTAGTCGCATGAGAACTGACACCAAACAAACACATCACTATTTGTTACTTTTGTCAAAAATCTACTATATTGTCTTTGGTTTTGACTTTTTACATATTCACAGTTCTTTCTTCCATTTTCTTACACTACCTTATCACTATAATGTTGCTTATATTTCTTTCTAGTCGCATGAGAACTGACACCAAACAAACACATCACTATTTGTTACTTTTGTCAAAAATCTACTACATTGTCTTTGGTTTTGACTTTTTACATATTCACAGTTCTTTCTTCCATTTTCTTACACTACCTTATCACTATCATATTGCTTATATTTCTTTCTAGTCGCATGAGAACCGACACCAAGCAAACACATCACTATTCGTTACTTTTGTCAAAAATCTACTATATTATCTTTGGTTTTGACTTTTTACATATTCACAGTTCTTTCTTCCATTTTCTTCCACCATCAATTTTAACTATGTTGTTTCTTTATTAGCTTGTATAGTTGCTACATATTCGCACTTCTATTGTTAATATAGCTACTATTGATTGTAGGTTTAAAACTCAGCTTACGAACCCAACTTACAATGCTATCAACAAGTGTGAATGCATAACTTATAGTGAATTCACTTCTATTAAGATCACTAACATAATTAGAGTCAACATATCCTTTAATAATAAAGTTTAATCCTATATATTATCCTACTATATTAGAGATCCATAATAAACTTTAATCCTCTATATTATCCTACTATATTAGAGATCATTTAATGTATCATAAGATTCTCTTTATTATAATTTGATTCTCTCTTCAAGGAATAGTCATATAGAGACTAATCGCTCTCACTATATATGTAATTATGATGTTTATTAAACTCTCCATTACAAATTAACATGATAATTTAGACAACTTCATCCTCTCATCATTGCTAGTGTTCATATTAGAGGATAATTTGAAACCAAACAAAAAAGGGATGGATATTAGATTACAATTTTAGATACTAAAATGTCAGAAACCTTCTTTGAGTAGTCTTTCTTTCTAGAAAGCTAAATATTTTCATAATTTTTATCATGGTGAATTTACATCTCCAAAATTTTGTTTATTAGTCTCAAGTCATTCATTTCAAATTTTCTAGCTATCTGTGCCTTTAATATTTAATAAAATTCTTTATTAAGGCCTACAGCTAACATGTTATCCTTATACAATAATAAGAGAAAAGAAATTATTATAATTGTCTCTTTACTCGTTAGGGGTAAGGTTGCATATTATTGAACTTCCTCAGATCCCACGTTTCAGCGGGATTCATACTAAATATTGTTGTTGTTATTGTTATAACCCTTTTTAAATATGCACAAGGGTTTGTATTGAACCTATTGTATCTAAGGCTTATGATGAAAAAATCAAACCTCTTAAGTTAACACGTAGTTCCCGTTTAAGACTATATAAAGATTTGTTCAACATATAAATTGAATTTTCTTTTCCTTTTTATTCAAAACCTTTTTGGTATAGTATATAAATTTCTTCTTCAATATCTTCACGAAGAAAAGTAATTTTTCACATCTAATTGTTTAAATGTAAATCAAACGGTTTACATATTGTTAGGACTACTCTCATTATAATAAGTTGAACGAGAAAGGAAGATGTTTTATTGAAGTAAATTCTTTCTTTTTTAACACATTCTTCCACCTTTAATCTTACACAATATCACTCCACTTGATTGTCACCATTTCAATTGATCTTAAATAACTATTTAAATCCAATTAACTTTCTTCTTTGTAGTAATGGTATACGTTCTCAAGATTTATTTTTATGCAAAGTTTCAATTTATTCTGGCATTGTTATTAGAAAAGCATATGGATGAAAATGCTTCTTGAAGAGTTAATGGATCTTTATCCTCTAGTAAAAGGTAATATACTATTTTGTTCTTTATTATATAATTAAAATGCTAATTTGATGGTCTTTTGTGCAATCTAATTAATGAACTTCTAAAACTTCAAATTCAACTAGTTCTTAAAAATCTTTATGTGACATTGCTTTAAAAGAAGTCTCTTGTTCAAATTTCTCGTCTACTTTGCAATCTCTAAACTTTATAAAGTTTTGTTTTTTTCTTCTCTTTTTGTAACTTATCTTGTACAAATGTGACATCCCTATTGATATTAATCTTGTTGGTAGTGGGATCTTATAAGCCATTCCTTTCATTGTGTCAACATATCTTAAAAATAAATATTTCTTATATTTTAGTTCCACTTTCATATTTTCTTTGACACTATATATCATGTACATAGTACTTATAACTATATAGAGATTGGAGTAATCCACTAACTTCTTAGTCTATATTTCCATTGACATCTTTAGTTTAATCATAGTTGATAGATTCTAATTCATTATATAACACAATATATTGACTGTTGCTACTACTTTCACCTAAAAAGGTCTTATCTAGGCTGACAAATCTCAACATTACTCTTGTTCTTTCTAATAGAATTTTGTTTATCTACTCTGCCATTCCATTTTATTGAGGATCATATGCAATAGTGAATTGTCTCTTGAAGTTTTCTTACTTACAGAATGCATAAAATTCATAATATATTCTTTCCTATTATCTGTATTTAAACACTTAATCTTTTTGTCAAAATCAAGTTTAATATATTCATTGAAAACTCTAAATACAGAGAACACATCTGCTTTCCCCTTGAAAAGTAGATGTGTAATCATCAATGAAAGAGTAAAAACAATTTTCTCCTCTTAGAACACGTTAGAGTAAACCAATTCAAGAACAATCTTATTTCTTGAATTTAGTGTGTTAATTTTACACAATGTTACTTATAACACAATACTCACAAATGGGTAGTGATAACTCTATAAGCCTAAGAAGTAGCCTTTTCTCAATAAGGGTCTTCATTCCTTATAGATATATGTCCAAGTTTTTTATGTGATAATATTAAATATTTTTTACTTAAACAACTTGAAATGACTGATGCTTCTACTTTTAGCAATGTCTCTCCTTTTAACTTATACAAGTTTGCATATATCATTTCTCCCTTTATAAATACAGGCCATTTAGAATTATCTTTGAAAACTTAATTTTTATTTTGCATCCAGGATCATCTAGTCATCTTAAAAACAATAAATTCTTCTTTAAACCCTCTACATGTCACACCATAAAAGAGTATGAATTATGCCATCATACATCTTCAACTTCATAGTTCCAATACCAATAGTTTTTAAAGGATAATTTTCACAAATTTACATATATCCTCTTTACATAAGTTCATAATTAATGGATCCATTCCCTTCCTTTCTAAAAGTTATGCAAAATAGCTCACGAGTCAAACAATTATACATTAAGTGGTGACTTCCTATTTTTTATTGTTATTGGTACTTCATAACATAGAGCATTGCTATCATCTGAAGTAACTACAAAATTTCCTTAACGACTATAATTTTTCCTTTTCGAATTTTAATAATCCTTTCTCAAGTTATCTTTCTTATTGCAATTGTAGCATTTTAAATTTCTTTTAATTCTTGATTTTAGTCTACCATGATTTTGGCTTCCACTTAAGTTATGTTTTATTAATCTCCCTTTTTTTCACCCTCAAGGATTTTAGTTATTGTGAATCAAATTACTTATCTTACTTATTCTTATGTATATTTTCTTCCTCGAGAACCATGACTACAATGTTATCAAAGACTATGTATTCTATAATAAATTATTTGGTTAAATTGATAATGAGTTGATTATATGAAAGGGTAAATTTTGAAGTACAAGTTTGGTATGTTCATGTGACTATAATCTATAACTCAATAATGTGATATGAGAGAATATAGTAGTTAAATTACTAATGTACTTAGTCGCCAAAATATATTTTGATATTTGGAGAGTATAAATTTTTCTCTTAAGAAAAAGTTTGATGTGGAGTGACTTGTCCTTGTATAGCTTTGTGAGATGATCTATATCTCTTAATTATTCTTTTCTCCTCTACAGTTGATAAAACTTCATCAGATAAAGCTAAGTGAGGATTTGCAGTAACATTTGTGACTATTTCATTTTATTTGACATCATCCATAAAATCCATCGACCTTTTACTAATAGCTACAAGGTACTTTTTATTTATAAAGATACCTTTCATCTTCAACTTTCATAATGAGAAATTGTTTTCATTAAACTTTTCAATATTAAATTTGCTTATCATTGCTTCTACCCTAAACTACTTTGAACTGAGAAAAATAGTGCTCACTATTTCATATAAACAATAATTGTATTCTCTAATACCTATACAGAGAAAATAACGTTTAACTTATTTTTTGATATAGAGGATCCACTTATGATAGCAATGATAGAGCATATTTAAGTAAATATATACACTTTAATTAGGTTTTGATACTACTTGTTAGAATAATTAGGCAAATAAAGTAAGATCATAGTTCAATTAGGATTGAAAGAAATATAACTCACAACAAATTGTTATAATTAAAAAGAGGAACTACAATACAAATACTTGTCTACTAAATATATTTTTTAATTTTAAACTTATAAGATTAGTATCCTCAACAGGTCTACTTTTGGATGCTTGAATTTGCTTCTTAATACATGAAATAAAGGATGAATGCATATTTATAGGTGAATCAAACTAATAATAATTACACATTTCAATTTGTTATAATTACTACATATTCTATTTACTTTTATACCAAAATTATTTATCTTTGTTTAGATATTTTGTTAATAATATCTAAATTCTTGTAATGTGAACAATATCCAAATATTATGAGTAATATCTAAATTCTTCTAATAATAAAATTTATTAGCTACTTTATATTAAGACTTCAGTTAATGTCTTTAATAGAAATATACCTGAATTAATGAAATACAAATTGGATATACAACTAATAGAGGCATGTGTTCCATCTTAAATGTCAATTAAATTTTTTTTAAGACTCTTATTAATGTTTATAAAGAATAGTTGTTGGAGGATTGAAATAAGAAACAATGAATAACTAAAAAAAATATAGTTGCTATTCTAAAGAGTCAATTCCCATTTTATTATAACTCCACCTCAACTATGCACTCCTACCAAATTTACAAAATTAGACATAAATCTGGGCAAGTACCTACCTAGGAATTAATAGGTTGATTCATGCGTGTCTCATTATGCTCTTTTTAAAATCACAAATTATAGTCTCGATGATTTAAGCCCAAGCCCAAGCCCAAGCAATTACTATCTCACTTTTCTAATTACTTGACAAACACATCTCATCTTGTATGCAGAAGAAGCGCCTACTCTGATCACCAAATAAGCATACCTTGAGTTTCTTGAGTAGCATAGCAACCTTATCAACCTCTTTCTCGACCTCTTGTATCTTACAGAAGGCAAAATGCAAGGAAAGAAATTACCGGAACAGTGTAAGCAACAGAAGATAAAGGGTAGACACAAACGAATTGAAAGAATACATGCACAAATAGGCCTTTCTCCTCTATGTCTCTTTTTCCGACCTCAAATAAATCTATACAACTGATCAGCATGAAATTACCTGTTTATTGAAGGAATCCATTCCGATACTGGGACGCTGCATCCCCATTTCGATATCATTATCACCAGAAGAGTGCCTTTTGGCAGCATTAACAAAAGAATCCTGAAAAGTTATGGAACAAGCAAGATTTAAATTGAAATGTCATATTTACATAAAACTTGATTCATATAACTAGTCCAACAGCATATGAGTTGCAGAAATCTTTCATTCAATAAGAACAAATAAAACACAGGAACATATATTGGAAACTCCAACATCTAAGAGTCGACGAACTGAATATCTCTCAGGAAGAATGTTTAGAAACTCCGGTTGACTTTTTACGTTCTGTGGTTCGCCATAACTTAAACCTGCTTCTAGTGTTCTTATCCAACCAATGAGAAAAATTGAAGGGGAAATCTGGATTCATTAAAAAGATTGCAAAATTCACATGGAATCCTGCAGTCATAACCATTGATGATCTTCATCCGTTACAATTTCCCGCAAGGGAACATTAACGTAGCTTTTAACCACTATGGAATTCAAAAACAAAGACAAAAAAGCTACAACTTTGATCAAATACATGCCTAAGGCACAAGATTCTTCGTAAAATAGAACTCCATGATCGCAGTGAATGAACCAAAACTTGGCAATCATCAAACAAACACAAAACAAAATAATATAAGATTGAAAATTGAAAGATAACCCATGTGTTGGAATCAGGAGCTAATTACCGATAGCAAGTCGTTCATCTTGATCAAACCAGAGCTAGACACAGAAATCCTTCCGAATGTAGATAAGTAAAAGGAAAAGAAAACTAGGAGCTATAGTATGAAAAGAACGTTGGTGGAGCGGCAATATTAAATTATTAAAACTGTACGACACGACCAAAGTCGTTGCTGGAGGGCGAACAGTTTTGGTCGCAGGAGTGTTGTTTTGTGGGATATTAATTGCTTTGTTAAGCTTAGCGCCAATACTATATGTGTTCTCACATCACAGCATCACATGAGCTGTTGATATATATCTGACGCCAGATGGAAGATTATCACCAGACATTAATTCCACTTTTTGCCTGCCTTTATTTTGTAACGAATGCCTCTGAAATTTCATCGTGTTTAAAACAAATCTCGTTAATACTCTGAATGGAATGTACTCTGTGGCTCTTAGGTGCCGTCCGTGATTTGGTATTAATTAAGATTAAAAATATTAAAATACTAAACTAGCATATTATTTAATAATAATTAATGGACCAAATAGTAATTAATAAAAAGGACCAATATGTTAATTAATTTAAAAATAAGTTATTTGTCTATTGGTTAAAAAAAAAGTTTAAAAGTGAAAGTTGAGGTAGTAAGGAGAAATCAAGAGTTTGAAAAGAATATTGCCCATGTTCGAGTGGCCAATCATTTTGACAATGGATTTATTTGGTACGTGAATATTTTATCAAAAATTAGCACAAGCATACCATGCCTCATCACATTTCAGACTACACCTATATATAAAAACTGTCATCATTCATTTAAAATAAGTAAAAATTTCGCTTATATATGGGAATATCATGACAGGTACAAAAACTACCTTACCCCAATTTATAATATACTAAGAGATAATACATGTAATATTAGGCTAATGCACAAAATGTACTATTAGTATTAAAATAAGTACCAATTATAGTTTAAAATGGGAATATCATAAATTAGTACAAAGAATATCACACATTTATACAAAGTGTATTAAGATACTATGTAATGTACTGGTTCAATTATTGTATTGTGTAATATGCTATAAATGCATTTTATAGAGTATGCTCGATTTATAGTATACTAGAGTAATTAAGTATTTGAATGTATTATTGAGGTTATAACAAAGAACACAAATAAACCAGAGATGATTCTGCACTTGACTAGAAAGTTTTTGAAAATTTTCGAAAACTTTGAAAAGCTACATAATAAGTCTGAAGGAATTTGAAAAAGCCTTGAAATGTGCTTTGGAGATTTAGGTAACATTTTTGAATAAAATCTGGACGATTTTGGTGACATTGGTAATTTTATGATTCAATATGAAAATTCTTCCAAGCAACCGAATAGTTACCAAATATGATGAAAAGCTCTGAAACTAGGATTGAAGTCCCTAGAAATTGAAACGGGTAAAAATGGTGGTTATTTGAATAAAATTCGGATAATTCAAAATTTTCATGATAAAAAGATCTGTATAAAAAATAATGAATTTTAGGGATAATGTGTCGAATTAAATTGTTTTAAGCATGCAATTGAAGTCTTTTAGGTTTAATTAGAGTATATTGGGGTCAATTTGCGGTTAGAATTATATAGAAAATTTTTTGTATTTATTTAGAAAAGTTTATCGGTTTAATTCAATAAGGGACAAAATGGTATTTTTGTATAAAATGGTTTTAGTGGATTAATAAATCATACTTAATGACCAATTAGAGACTTTCTAAAGGGTTAAGAATCATTAATTAAATGGTGATGAGTCATTAGTGATGACCAGTAAGAAAGTGACATGTGTAATGCATTAAATGAGTATAAAAAGCAAACTTTAGTCACTTTTTGCTTCATTTTATTGTTAACCGTGAGAGTGAAATAGAAAGGAAAAAGAAGAGAAACCAAGGTGGAGATTTGGTTAAGGAGGAAAAAACAGGAAGGAAGAGAGAGCAAAGAAAAAGAAAAGAAAAAGGAGAAGAGAGAGCTTTGGCTAGGCCATGGAGAAGTGATCCAAGGAGTTCTTCATGCTCTTCTACCTCTAATCAAGCATCCAACAAGATCCCATTGCCATCCAAGTGAAGAGGAAGAAGACAATCAACTGGTAAGCTTACTAGTTTTGTTGAAAAATTAGATTTGTTGTGTTATAGTTGAGATTTGGTTTTGATGGTGTGAATTATACTGTTATGAAGTGATATCAAGGGTCTATTGCATTGCAAGTGATTAGGAGAAGAAAATTACTAAACCTAGTGTGTGGAAACTTGGTCAAAGGTCATATTCATTGCCTAAAGTGTTTTATTTTGCCATTGTTAGATGATTTAAGATGAATGAATGACATTAGGAAGCTAGTTTAATGATGAAATAACAAAAGAAAAATCATGGAAATGATTAGATGAAATTTTGGCCATGGCTTGGGTTTTTAATGTGTTATAATACAAAACTTTATTTTGGTGTTTTATGATGTTTATAGCATAATTTTGTGCAAATGAAGTAAATCAATGAAAAAGAATAGATTTGGAATTAGTTTTGCTTGAAATTTGGCCAAGGATGCATGATTATGTTAAAAAAAAAATCACTTGAATGTATGTATTAAAATTTCATGGAAATGAATTTGAATTGGTAAGTGTTGGAAATCAAATTGAATATAATTGGAAAAGTTTACTATAAAATATGTTAAGTTTAGCCTTAAGGGCATTTTTGGTATAAAAGTGTGATTATGATGTAATGACTATATGAATGTGATTAAGGATGGTCATTAAGCGTATTTGTGGCACTGGAATTATTAAATGAAACGTTGTGTTATTATTTGGGAAAAAATTAGTATATGGAGTGTATGTGCATAGTAATGAAGTTGAAATGATTTATGGTGGATTTTGTTGGAAAATATATTAAGGAGTCCAATGTATTTGTATTAGGTTTCGGATCAGAAAGCGAAACCAACTAAGGATTTCGAAGTGGTGAAAAGGAAATTAGCGAATAGTGAGTGTATATTTTCAATTATTTTATATGAGTAAATTCTTCACTAAAGAATTGATGATATATGATTTTAAATTGTATGATTATGAATTTTATGTGAACGATACATTACAAGTGAATATTGCTAGTATAAGTTTATGTTTTAGAAATATATAAGTTGAAGTTTGAAAGTTGAATTCATACTATTTGAAGTTACATTGAAATTATGTTATTGGTTAATAGAAAGGAAATGGATTTTTTTAGCCTATTGTACATTGTTAGGTTTTATACATGTTAGTATATCGGTTAGAGAATTCCAATCATGCATGGTAGTGTCTGGGGGCGTGATTTACTAACAACAGGTGGTATTATGTTTGTCAGTAGTCTAGTGGGTCGCCCTTTGCACGTATGGAGTATATACAATGCAAGCCAATATTTTTATGGGTAAGTGATGTAGAACCAGCTCCTTAACTACCTGTGTATAGTAGCTAGCCTAGTGCAGGTAAGCGATATAGAACTAGCTCTGTAACTAGTGGTTAACTAATCATGGGTAAACGATACAGAAGAAGCTCCGTGACTTTATACCCAAGGGTACTATATGACAAGGGTACTATATTCTATCTTCAACACTCACCGCTATATGGGAAGATAGGAACTTAATAACTTTCTAAGACAAAAGCACCTTTTAGGGTCAGTTTTATAAAAAATTGATAAAATAGATTAGGCTCCGAATTAGCTTATAAAAGCATAATTTTCAACACCTATAATACGTATTTATACATGGGAATGTGTAGATTGCTTTACCTATGATGGAGAAGTTTAATGACAAAGTAAGTAGAGATTCTATTTGGGACCTTAGATGACTATTTTGGTTCACATGGTAGGACGTTAATAGCCAACCCATGTTGGCATACAAGGTGGACATTAACAACATGCATGTTGGGAACCACATCGGCATATAAGGTGGCATGCTAACAACATGCAGGTGGGACAGTAATAATCATTGACAAGTATGTTTGGGAGTGAAGTTGTGTTTTGCATGAAAATAGAATTTAAGCTTTAAGTTATACATTTTTTTAATAGATGTCCAGGTGAAGTGTTCTTAGTTGTTTCTAAGTTAAGAAAACACATTGCTTAATAATTTGTAACACTTTTTATTCACCACCAAAGGCTTAATACATTCAAAATTTTCAAAAAAAGGTACTTAAATAAGATTTATCTATCTATTATTCCATAATTTACTATTAATTCTAATTTATTTAAGTAGATGCTTGCTATACCAAACAATTATAGTACATGAGTATAGTTATCATCAATATTTTTGATTGTGAGTAATTAAATTTAGTAAATAAGGTCATTCTTTTCTTCTTCTTTTTTTCGGAAGAAGAGAAATATCTAATGTTATTAGATTACTGCAATGCTAATTTTACACATTGTATACCCTATACAAGATTTACACCAAATATACATTTTAAACCTTATAAAAACTTCGTTTTTTAATGCATGTCTACTCCTTAACTAGATAATCTTTTCTAGTTCAATTATGCCATAATACCTCATTTCTATTTTGAGTTAGAATTACCTACCAAGATAAAGCAAACACTGAAGAGTTGTAGTTAATAACTCTCTCAAAATGGCATCGAAAGTGAATTAATCAGGCATATTGTATCAAATATGTTCGATTTCAATCTCCATATTAGAATGAGTAGACGCATTGATTAATTAACACGGGACTAGCCAAGCAGTTAATGAGTTGGTAGTATTAAAGTAATTGAGTTGAATATGCAAAATATATAATAAGCATGAAAGCAATTTCCAATTTGGAAAAGAACTATTTTGGATTTAAGGTCAAGTAAGGTGAGAATATGGTTTACTCCACAACCACTTGACTATGCAAGTAAATTCTTTAGGAGGAGATCCTAGTTTCACCTTTGTAAGATATAGTAACAAAAACAAGAGATAAAAAATGAAATAATATAATTAATGACAATGGTTTTACTAGAAATAAAAATTAAATAATCTTATCCATACTGAAGTATAATAAGTAAAAAATGTATAAGGAGCTAAGACTGAGGTAAATTACTAAAGGTGTTCATGGTAGGGTAACCTGACTTGTTCATAAATAACCTGAACCTAAAGAACTTATAGGATCGGTTAACCTATTTTCAGGTTCGGTTCTCAGGGTAACCAGAACCTATTCATATCAATATATATGACAAA
>JANIJH010000009.1:2138651-2150673 GCA_024520975.1 Erythroxylum areolatum | reverse complement strand
TAATTCTTATTCTTTGAAAATCTAATTTAACTAAATTCCTGAAATTTAATATTATTGCTATAAATTCTAAAGCTCTATACATCCCAAATATTCTAACCAATCAAAAATTTAATAAAACCCTAATTGAAACCCTAATTACTTCAATTTATACTAGCCAAAAGATAATACACTTACCAATAATGTAAACAAACCTATTGAATAAAGAAAAAGGAAACGGGGTCTAACACTAAAGATCAAGTGCTAGATGTTTTCTAGCAATTCCATGTCTTATTTGAAAGACAAATTGGGAAGAAGTTGGTGGAGAATACACTAGACCATTTGAATTTTATTACAAAAAACATGGAATTTGACACCAAACTACTCCTCCTAAGACATTGCAATTGAATGACTTAACTAAGAGGATGAATAGGACTTTGATGGAGAGATCACATGCAAAGTTGCCTAAGACATTTTGGGGTGAGGCTTTATTCACAACAGTACATGTATTAAATCGTTCACCTTGCATTCCTTTATAGTCTAAAGCTCTAGAAAAGTATGGTCAGGAAAGGATGTTTCCTATGATCATCTAAAGGTATTCAATCGCAAAGCTTATGTTCATATCCTTAAAGATGAGAAATCCAAGCTTAATGTCAAGAGTCACTAGCGTCTATTTATTGGTTATGGAGAAGATCAATTTAGTTATTAGTTTTATGATCTAGTCTAGAAGAAGCTGATTCGGAGCCATGATGCTATATTTGTCAAAGATCAAACTATTGAAGATCTTGGCAAAAAGGATGTTCTAAGAACTGATGGTGACCCAGTGGACTTAGAGTTAATTCCTACAAAAATGGTGCCATGATAATTTGGAGATAAAGTTGAAAATCACCAACCGAATATAACTAATGATGATGCTCCCATTCAAAATCAATCACATGAAGATTTTGATGAAGATGATGTTCAGAATCAACCATCATCACTAGAGACTACTCAGGTTCTAATAAGGAGATCTATGTGAGTAAGACAAGCCTTTTCTAGATACCCTAGTGATCAGTACATTTTATATATTGATGGGAGAGAACCTGAAAATTTTCAAGAGACTATAATAGATGAACATAAGATGAAATAGGTTAAAGCCATGCAAGATAAGATGAGGTCATTGCATGAGAATAAAACCTTTGAATTGGTGAAGTAGTCAAAAGGCAAAAAAGCTTTAAAAAATAAGTGTGTATTCAGGAATAAGCATGAAGAACACAATCTTCATCCAAGATTCAAAACTAGATTGGTTCTTAAAGGATTCTACCAATGAAAAGGTATTAATTTTGAAAAATATTTTCAGCTGTTGTGAAAATGACGTCCATTTGTATAATGCTTGGTTTAGCAACAAGTCTAGACTTGGAAATTGAGCAATTGGATGTCAAGACAACCTTTCTTCATAGAGATTTAGAAGAGTAGATATATATGGAGCAACCTGAGGGTTTCAAAGAAAAGGGGAAAGAGTATTATGTGTGTAGATTGATGAAAAGCCTTTATGGTTTAAAACAGGCACCGAGACAATAGCATAAGAAGTTTGAGACAATTATAGGGGAGTAAGGCTATAAGAAGACCACTTCATATCACTGTGTTTTTGTACAGAAATTCTCTGATGATGATATCATTATTCTTTTGCTCTTTTTGATGATGTGTTGATTGTTGGCTAAAATATCAATAGAATCAACAGTTTGAAGAAGTAGTTAAGTAAGTCTTTTGCCAATGAAAGACTTGGGGCCAACAAAACAGATTTTTGGCATGACAATTATCATAAATAGGGGTGCCAAGATATTGATTATTTTGTGATAGTCAGAGTGCTATTCACTTTGGTAAGAATTCCTCCTTCTATTAAAGATCAAAGAATATTGATGTGAAATATCACTGGATCATAGAGGTGTTAGGGAAGAAGCTATTGCAACTTTAGAAGATTTATACTAATAAGAATGGATCAAATATGATAAAAAAATTCTACCAAAGGAAAAGTTTGAATTTTGTCGATCATCTGCAGGAATAAAAATAAACCCCATGTAGTTGATAGGGGGAGAATTGTAAAGTAGTACCGACTTACATAGAGTACCACTACTCTAGAAGATTGTATTAAAAAAAAGATAACAATTTGTCAACAACTTGCATTTAGCAATCTAGACGACAACTTACATTAAGCAAGTTGTTCATATCTTGCTAAGGTAGTGGAGGGTCTATTTGCTAAGGTAGTGGAGGGTTTATAAATAGACCCTCCCTCCCTTATATGTATATTTGGTGAGTTAGAGAGTCAGTTTATTAATGAGCCATTTGTGTATTCCAATGATTTTGAGAAATTGATTTTTGGGGTATTTTTAGGAAACGTTTTCCTAAAAGGGCAAGTGATAAAATACTGAGGATATTATCATAGAGATAGTTAGTTTAGAAAACAACTTATGTGTAAGTACTACCATTTTATTGTATCATTTTTTACCTGCTATTTTTATTAGTGAAAGATTTATTTTAAATTTGACCATATACGTAACTCAAATCAAAAAATGAACCACGTTAAATTTTTGTATTATTTCCTTTTTTACTTTACCTGTGGGATATATTTCTTTGTTTTTTTTCCATAACACAAATTAATTAATGAAAAATTTCTTAAGAATTGAGATTAAATAAACTTTTATTGTGCTCATCAAACTTTTTTTTTTGCGAGAATGGAATTGAATGGTTTGTTATACATATATGGGATACAAGTGTTCCAATTCTACAAAGACATTATCATCAAAGATTCCAAATCCCTAGAGTAGATACCATTCTCGTCTTTCTGCAACTACTCTGATACGACGAGGCAATGAAGAAATATGCAAGTAAGTTCAAAACCATCGTAAGAACAGCACATGAATGCATAAGACTATATTAGTTGTACTGTAATTTTGGTCAGTTATACCACTGCAAGTCCAAGGATCAAAATTAAAAGAATCAACTCTGAATTAAATTAAAAACGAAACTTGAATCAGCTCTAAACTGGCAAATTAGGGGGGAGGAGTTCTAGCATTGACATGTAGGGAACTTAGAGTTCAGATTAATAGGCAAAACCTCATTTCACTCTTATTAATTTTAAGACCATGCAAATCTCAATGTTTGTGAATCGCATGTGCACGGTTGTTAAAGTGAATAATAAATCGGTAAGAACTGAGTCGTGTTTATAGGGATTATAAGAAACTTCAATTCTACGTTAGTTAACAAAGTTTGAAATCGAGTTGGGTAAAATTTTAGGAAATTAAAAGCAATGTAAAGAATAATTAAAAAATCAAAGGAATTTCTAATCAATTACTCAATTTAGTTCAACCAAAATAACTATAAATGTGACAAATCTATGCAATAACTAACTAAGAAAATAGTGCAACAATTGACTAATTAAAGGTATTAATCTTAATGGGGAATGACTTTCTCTTAGGGAATGATATTTTTGTCAACCTTAATATTGAATTAGCTATCCTCCATAAACGAATAATCCTAACCTTGTATGTGAATTTTAAGAGTAACTAATCCCCTTCTCCTAAAGGTGAATTAATCTATCCACTCCAGACATCACTTAGTAATCCCTTACTTAAGTTCTTCCTTTAGTTTCTTAAGTTCCAAACCTAACCTTTATTTTCACCTCTTAGGTTTCTTTGGTCTCCCAACTCATAAGAAAGTCCTAGTTGAAATTTCTTCAATCTTTTAGCAAAAACCTCCTTTTTCCAAAGGTGAATTTATACTAAACAAACTTCCAATAATTCAAAGTAAGAGCAATTAACCCAAGGAAAATCAATAAGAGTATAAATATTCTTTCAAGAATTCCAACAAAATTTAATATTAAAGCATCATCAAAACATCAAATCCCTAAGACAAATTAAGGTTCTAGCCACAACTCATCATGCCAACCAATCCACAAGCAAAAAAACTCTATATAAACTCATGAAGGAATCAACTAAAAATTAAGAGCATGACTCCAAACTATAGCAGAAAAATGAGCTCTCCCCTCTCCTTGCATGACTATTTTGTAAGTTGTGAAGGCTGTTGCGTTGTTGTGAAGGGAGAGTATATGTTGAGTGGGGGCTGCTGTGTGTCTTCTGCGTTGTGCGTGAGTGGAAGAAGTGTTGTCTTGTGGTGGATAGGGTGATTTGTGCATTAGTGGAAGATGCTTTGGAGGTTGTATGCGTGTGAGTGGCATGGAGGCTTCAACAGTGAGTAAGTAAGTGAAGGGTTGTCTTGGTTGTCTTGCAGTGAAGGTTGTGTTGTGCGTGAGTTAATGAGTGGAGCTGTTGGTGAGTAGCGTGGCTGGAGTATGGAGTGAAGGTAGAGGCTGCTGTTGTGTGTGGAATGAAATGTGGAGGTTGTTGCATTGTTTGTGTGGGTGAGGCTGCATAAAAGGCTGGTGCGTGAGTGGAGTCATATACGGAGCTACATGGGGGCCTATGGTGCACTGGGCCCCCTAATATTTAAAAAAATTATATATATATACAATGACGGAATTATTTGGAGTCCATTGGTACATTAGGCCCCCTAAGATTTTAAAAAATTAAATATTTGAGCCCTCCTATCTTAAACTTCTGACTCCGTCACTGAGTGGAGTAGAGAATGGAGAATGGCTGCGTGAGTGGAGGCAGTGTGGCTTTTTAGTGAAGGATGGAGCTTGTGGGGTGGAGTACTTGTGTGAAGAGGCTGCTTCTGTGTGTTGTGAGATGAAGGTTGTGTGTCTTACGCTTGTGGGTGAACTGTGTGCCTTTTTAAGAATGGAACTGAGTGGTTTTTGAATGGTGGGAGTTGTGTTGGTGAATAATTGAAGCGTTTTATCCGTGAGTCCAGGCTATGTTTGCGTAGAGTGAGGGTTGTGCTGTTAAAATGAGAGGTGCGTGCATGGAGGGACCGTGAGTTGAGGCTTTGGTGAGTGCAGTTGCAGTTAATGAGTGTGGTAGTAGAGAGTAAATGGAGGTTGGTTTTTTTTTTTGTGAATGAAGGGAGACTTCTCTCCCAAGTCACACTATTTTTCTTTGCGAATAAGTGGAACGTTTTTGTTTCATCTCTTTTCTTCGGCTATGCTACGTCATTCTTCCTGGTGCTGTGTGTTTTGGTCAGTTGGATTGTCATTTTGGCTCTGTTGGATTCGACTAACGTGTTTCATTTTTCAGCTAAGTTATTTATACTATTGCGCGTTTCCTTCTCCAATTTAGACAATTTAAGCTTCTTTTTCTCCGGCTTCATGTCTCCTAACTTCCAAAAACAATATAAAAACAACATACTAAGGACTGTATCCATTCAATATGCTCCAAAAAATATTCCAAATTGATATGTAAATTAATAACTTATCAATGGGGAATTTCTAGGTTTCAATATTTCACATAAGGCTTTAGGACTGTAAATTGCAGTTTGTTTGTAGTGATCGAAAGGCTATTCTATTTATTGCATGACAGCCACCAATCGAAAGACCTGCACTTGGTCAAGCCCACTGCGACTTTTCTATTCCACGTAGTGGTTAACAACTAGGGTATTTTTATTCTTCATTTTGATTCAATTTTTCCCGAGTATCTTGTCTACCTGCCATAAACTCGAACGACCCTTGTCTTGATCCAATTCAAGATTTGCAGAATCATTAAGGTATGCATGTGCAAGTAAAGGATTTCACTATCACATATACAGTTGGGCTGACATTTCACTCTCGCATATATAGTTGGGCCTCCTCTTCTAATTTACCGTCAAAATGAAAGAGAACGTGCTTTTGCGGGAACATGCTTGGAAATCTTTGGTGTACATGAATGAGAAACGTTGGTTGAGATGGTACAATTCGACTGATTCTCCTGCACCAGTAAGATTCTGACGAATTCAATGTCAAAATGCCAACAGGGCTATAATATAGACATAAATAAAATATCAAACCAATGAAACTTATTTTTGTATGTCGCACATCACCAGTGGATGGTTTCTCGGAAAACCATATTGAAGACAAGTTAACTATATATTACAAGCCAAATCGGTTCAACACATCTTATTTTTTAAGCCAAATGCTTCCATTAACTTGATCATATACTAATTTTATTTGTTAGTTTATTTGAGACGACAAAGAGCAAAATGAACAAAAAATGAGGTCAAGAATCATGCTTATAACCACCTCTGTAGTAGGCCTTAACGTATAATTTAAGACACGGGTGGTGAGGATGAATGATTGAATGTGGACTGTATCTTGCACTTCTGCTCTTGCATAACATATAGATGACAACAAATAATTATTAGTATTGAAGATACGAGATTTGGTTTCAAGATTATATGCCCTTGTAAATTCTATTCCCTCCGAATTTCTCGTGTTTAATATAAAGGGTTGTTGAGGCCGGCAACTACAAAGATCTTTAAACATTTATTCCATAGAAATGACAATTATCAATTTCCCAAGTAGCAATTAATGATATATATCTTACAGATACCGGGTCTACTCTACTTTCTCTGGTTGGCTTGATACCCACCTCTTGACATTTGAGAATAAATTGAAGCTCATTTCCTCCACCATTACATTAGTTGGAGTCCAAATAAGTAGTAAAAGAAAAAAAAGAATCTTCTTTCTTATTTTGAAAATGTTGGGGTCCAAGTTTTTCCTGGTGGAAAGTCAAGGACATGAATGATACGCTTTGTTCAGTAATTGTTTTCTTTGTCACGGGGTTATTAGGAACATGTTTTACTTGGAAAAGTTAAAACGAAGAAGGCAATGGATTGGCTGATCTAATTTCAGAACAAGAATAGATTAGCGGCTGAATGGACTCTCGACTTGAGGGTCAACAAGAAGGGCATGCACGCACATAGTGACATTATTAACCCCAGCCTTTGGTGGGGCCATTCGTTGAGAAAACTCATATCACCACCAATTATTTTTCCTCCCATCAGAATTATAGCCCTTCCTCTTCCGTCACTAATTAATTATGCTAGCTTCCTCTCTTAGGTGGGTTGTACCCTGCCCGAAAATCACGCAAACCATGTCAATCTCATCGAGGCTTCCTCGGAGTTCTTACCAAAGCAATGACTATGTTGGCCGGCAGCCGCCAATCCCATTATCATTTGGCAATTATCCCAATTTTTTCTTACATGAATTCAAAAATCGTGCTTATTTACTGAATAATTATACTTAATTAAACCTTTTTAATACCAGGATTGTGTAATTTTTTTCATAGTCATTACCATCTATGGCACTTGCTTTTGAAGGCCAAATCGATTTGTTATGACATAGCTTTAATGTTACCAGGTCATTTCATCACCCAATTATCATTCCTATTATACAAAAACTCAATAAACCTGAAAGTAGAAGCAAATCTAAAATGCCTATTCTTGAATTTGATTGAAGTTTTGACGAAAATTACAATTGTATATATGCTTACCAATGAGGTCAAAGAGTTAAAATATTGTTATCAATATTGGAGTTGCAGCCCGCACTGGCATGCGTTCCATCTTTTTGTGTTGTGGTAGCCAGCCTGTAAGAGATTGGAAATTCTACAATTTGGATCGTTGAGTGTACATAATTGGTATATATAGGACAATTTCAGGTCACGTTGCGACTCCAACTTTCTCCATACTGTGATGGTTGAATTAATATATCCATAATTGTGGGATCCTAGCTTACAATTTCCATCAACACACTTAGTGTAATATATGTTATCGTCGGGAATGATTTCATTTTCAATTATGCATGCATAACTACGATACGATAGAGTTGATGGTTATCAGTTACAACAAAGTTGTAATCCTAATCCAGTTTAGTTACAATATAATGTATAACTACTGTCTTCTTAATTTGGTTTCCTTCAAATAAAAATGAGTTATTGCAGGACAATTATAGTGTATATATTATACATGTAGCAAGTACATAAGTAGTAGCCAGCGTGACGACGAGTTAAGGCCATGCCTGCCAGTTGGTTATATCGAGAAAGAGTGTACAAAGTTATAACAAACATTACGTGTTGATTCAGGAACAAGCTAATTATGTTACATATCTGTAAAGGGGACAGGCCTGGGAATCAGACCAGAGTCTTACAGTAACTAAAGGACACATACCGTTACTAGTTTCATCAAATCTAGTAAGCTTCATAGTAGATTTAATGAAAATTAGATGTTAAATACAAGATTATCAACTTAATTAATAGTCATTATTGTTAACGCAGTTGGTATGTAGCATTAGATATCTTCGACCTCCAAGAATTTTAACTTTATGGGTAATGTGAGGGAAGGGAATTATATACTCCAGAAGTCAACTCATTTGATTGGGATATATAACACGCTCAAGGCCAAACAACCACATATCATTCACAGATGCTATTGAATAATTGTACAGTTACAAATATAACATATTAGCAAGACAACACATGTTACTAATACTAAAAATCATCTCTCTAATCCATTGGTCTAGGGGACAAATGGATAATGATGTTATAATGGAGGACATAATCTATACGCATGCGGACATGGTTTATGCATACCAATTCAAACTCACCCTCAGATTAGACTCTAGAGGTATCATTGTAGTTGATCATGTTTTTGAAAATGAAGACTTATTATAACGACATTATAATGCCTCAGGTGATGTGTTAGACATGTGATCTACCACTCTAAAGCTTAAATCACATCATTAGTGGTGGTTATCTCGTTTGATTGACCACCTAACTTAATTAAGCAAGCTTGTTCAGAGAATTTGTCTCGGTTTAATCCAAAGCTAATCGATAGTTATCCTATCAAACTCTTATGCATTATTAATTACTCAATCCAACAATCAAACGACGATACATGTCTCCAAATGACTGCGACAAATGCATATATCAACTTCCAATCAACAGTTTTTTCCCCCATTAACATAACATTTTGGTTCTCGTGATTTTGCTTTTGTTTAGACAAACTTAGTATAATTGTAATGACAGATTTATAGTAAAATCATATCCAAATACAGCTTTTGGAAATACTCTACTCTAGCTAAAAATATTATCCCGCATTTTGCTTGCTTTTCCTATATTTCTCTAACTGGATTCCAATTTCTCTAGGTTATTATAATATAACTTATAAGGAGAGAACACTTTAACTAATAACTTATAGGCATTCATGATTGTTTTAACAGTTCAATTATTCACAGGCAAAGAAAAACAGGAGATTTAGCATAAAAGATCTTGAAGAAAATGAAAACGAGCAAGAGTCAACACAGAAGAATTCCAAAAAAGGAGGTTTTATTATGTCACAGCTGAATGTCATATAAGGAGTCTGTTCTCTTCTGTTGCATACCTGCCTTAAATGCTATATGCACATGGAGGGGTCTTCTATTTGCAGCCGTTTCTGAGTATTTTAAATGAATGGCCTGCAAGAGGTTGGGACTGAATTCATATTAAATCCTATCAATCTAACTCTTTCTTTAATATTTACTTTTTCTTTCTTCACTTTCTGGCTACAAGGAACTCATATTCTTTAAGATTCTGATGCAATTTTCATTTTTCCCGCTTGCCCTGGAACATGCATGCTGAAATCTGCAAATGCCAAACACCGTAATCTAGAACCATAAACCATGTATTTCCTCTCTTTAGTTTAGTTGTAACTCAAAAAAATTAACTTTTAAAGTTTCAGATGGACAGTGGTACATTAAGGCTCTGGGGACAACATTTTGTTGTTTTCTTACTTACACCACTCTCATCTCATCAACTTTGTTTTTCCCGTAATTGCTGCTTGCCACCACCCAAACAATGTATGCATCCCCTACAACACAACTCCTTATGTGTTTCTCTGAGACATTTACTCAAAATGAAAACGACTATGTACTTCCATGTTTCCTAGAAATTCAACAGTTTTCTAATGACAAAATCCATTCCAGCTCCTATATATAGGTTTTACACATAGTAGATTCTCCTCTCCTAAACCAAAAAGGAAAAGTAAATAAAAGACGAGACTTGACGGTGTCCAACTTTCATGAAAATCCATTGGCATTCGTTAGAGTTAAAAGGTGAAGATTAATATTCCTCATATGCTTTTGCGACGTAACCCTATTTTCATCACCCCGTGACTATAGTCAGCATAAAGAAAACAAGAAAGATATATGGAACATCTATGCATAAAGCTGAACACCTCATAGTTAACGTATGAACAGAAGTTTACTTTATACAGCCTGATCATATATTCTGGTGCAAGTAAGATACATAGGAAAGAGGAAGAGGAGAGTACAAAGCTATGGCTAGTCACGAAATTAACCAAGATAATTAGCAAACACGGATAGGGGGACTAAGCACAATCCTCTCTTCTTCAAATCTGTACACTGATTATTGTTCACATCAAATCCCGTTCCAAAATCACACCTTGCATCTGTTACCAGTCCTCCATAATTGTCTAGGGTACTGCCTCCTATACCCTACAACCATAACCAGTTCTATATTGGGTTAGCAATATGTATATATGTCATGGAGTGGAAACATAACCTACCTATCCATGATATATAAATACTGGAAAAAAGAAATTAATAGATTTTTCACAAAGAGAATCAAACTTACCAAAGAACTAATGGAATGATCGTTGATTTTCCTGGGATTCATGTCGACGGCACCTCTCAAATCACTGATCTTTATGTTTGTATCGGACAAGAGAGAAAAGAGAAAGCAAGTGCAAAAAATTAGCTTCCTTCGACAGCATTAACGTAATATGAGACGTAGGTTTGAGGATGATCATAACCATGGTCCATGTATAAGAAAATCAAACCTTGGGACTATTAACTGGAGAGCTAGCCGTGTCCTCCAAAGAATCATCATCGGAAATTTCTTTGGCTCTTGTTTTCTTGAACGACAGCTTCTTTGGCAAATTCATCTGGCGGTCGATAGAAGAACATGCTATGACATGATTATTGTCGTGGTGATCAGATGATGGTTTCCATACAGGAAAAGAAGCAGCATCAGAAACCAAGGAACAGCTATCAAACCCAGAACAGAAACTATCTTCTCTGTGAGTAGAGAAGTCTTCAAAGTAAGCAGTCCATCCACTCTCCTCGGGTGACTCTGGTGTCTCCTCCATAGAATCAACAATAACATTGTTAATTGATGAATGATTCATAGAGTCATCCATTTTCATCCAAAAACAAACAACTTATAGAATCAATAACAAGAAGAAGAAGGAGAAGGAAGGGAGGAAGATTCGTATTAAAACCTTTTGAAAGAAGGATTTATATATAGGAGAGGAAGAGGCAGAGGAAGAAGAAGAGGAAGAAGAAGAAGAAGAAAGGAGATGATGGAAGTGATAGAAGAGAAAAGGGGAGGGCATGATATAGAATCTTGGCTTAGCAAAGTGGGGCCAGAGAAGTTGGGGAAGTTTAAATTAGCGGTTGCAACTGAAAATGTAGAGAGAGAGAGAACGTGCAAGAGGAGAGAAATTAAAGGAAGGTAGGGTTGACCTTTGTGGCTTTGAAGGAGAAGATTGGGAGCCATTTTCTTTGTGAGGGACAAATACAATTAATGTCTAAATGAGTCAATCAAGTAGGAAGAAGAACAGCATAGCCAAATAAAAAAAAAAAAATCAAAGTTAAATTGTGGAAGAGAATATGACAAAATGGTGGCAACAACGCTGGCACGCTAAAACTCGGGTCAATTGAAAGATGTTAGTTGTGCAGTAGGACGTTGCCAATTCCAGAGGTTGGCCTGGGGATTGCAACCAAACATGTTGACAGCCCAAGTTGGCCTCGGAGTACGGCTTCCAAGTTAGGTTTTCAGTACAACGCCAGCTTCCTGTTATCCATAGATTTTCCCCCCTTTCTCGTTAGTTTTTAGCAATGATATGAATATCGTACCGGGCTCGATATTAGATTGAGCTCTGAAACAGAATTGTACCGGTATCGATCGGTACCGGATACCGTTTCAGAATATTTTTTAAATTTATAAAATAGTCCCTAAACTTTTTTAAAATTGCAAAATAGTTCATATTGATATATTATACAGCTATACTGTATACTTTACTAGTTTACTGTTTACATCAACCATACTTTCAAAAATCTTAATAATAAATAATAATGACAATT
>JANIJH010000009.1:1940903-1970601 GCA_024520975.1 Erythroxylum areolatum | reverse complement strand
GAAAATGAAAAATAAAAGTGGAACTAAGTTGCTTCTTAAGAATTTGGTTTGAATGTTTATAGAAAATTATTTATTAGAATTTGACCTAATAGATGGATGTATAAGCAGGCGAATAGTATTAACTACTAAGGTATATATGAGAAGTGAGTTATAAGAATTCCATTTTCTCATATTGAACTAATAAAGATATCTTAAGATTCATCAAAATTAAAACGGGATTCGGACAATCAGGGGAAATTAAGAGTAATTCAAGAACCAAATTTCCAAAGTCTTCCCATGTCAAAGCCTATGCAATCTCACTTTCTTTCTGCATTTCAAATATCAAAGTCTTGGGGGGCCCAATACTCCGTCCATGATACTGAACCCACCCAAGAGTCGTACAGGTGACAATATATATATATATATATTATTTTTGAACTAAATTATACATATATATTGTTGGCAAGTTGACAAGTTGGGATAGATCTGATCTTAACTACAGTAGAATAATTATGAAACTTTTATGTATTTTAATTTCTTGAAAACTAAAATTAATTTAATTCTATAATATAATTAACAATTAAATCATAATAAAACATTAATCTTAATTCATACATTATTTTGAAACTTTTTCATATTCTTATCGTATCTCTCGAATCATTTAAAAAATTGATCCATCTCATATACTTTGATCACACAAATGTCCAGTCTCTAACAGTATTTACAAAAAGAGAAGAGAGAACTTTACAAATCTTACATAGAGGTTTAGTGTCTGTTTGGTTGAGTTTTTGATGGTAAATAAATACTTTTTTCTACAACAAAAGCTTTTTTTAAGAAAAATTAGTGTTTAGCTATAAAACGAAAAAAAAAATACTTTTTTAGTAGATATAGTTTTTTTGGTAGCTAAAATACAGCCTTTTAAGAAACTCAAATTTAGAGCTTCTCTAAAAACACTTTTTAAAGTAGATTTTTCAAATCAATTAATAAGCCTTTTTTTATTTCTTTTACCCATATGTTTTACATGTAATTTTCACAATACCTACAAATACATCTTCATGTTTATTTTGAGATTTATATAATATTATTTGACTTTTTTATATGTTTTAATATTTATTTTTTATATTAGTTTTACTTATATTATAATTCATGTAGAAGACGGGTTAGGTATATTTTCATTTATGTTTCATATGGTTTAAAATTATATAATAATTAATATATTGTGCTTTTCATATTGTTTAATATATTTTAAATAATATTTATATGCATAAATAATTTTATTACAAAATGAAATATAGTTAAAATTAAAATTGCTTTTTATTTTTATTCTGTCAAACAGTCTATTGTATAAAGCTCTTTAAAAAAACTCTTTTTAAATAACATTCAAACAATCAATTGACTTTTTAGAAAAGCTCTTCTCAGAAAAACTCTATTAGCAAAAATTCTACTGACAAAAGTTCTACTAATATAAGTTCATCCAAACAGGTACTTAAGCAAGAAGCGTTGGCTTCATTAGAGCTTAAGCCTATTTATAATAGGTTTTGAACATTTTAGTAATTCAATTTAAATTTCAATTAAACTTGTAACTAGAATTTTTAAATATCAGTTTTACTCAAATAAGATCTAATATCTTATATTGATACTTATTTATTAAATATCTCATACTTAATCATAAAGTTTTTCAAACTTTACAATAAAGTGTAACTTAATTAAAATATTTTTACTCTTTTCAATCCATTCTTTATGTGTGACCTATTAGGTTTCTAAATATGTTGGCAATGAACACAAATTATAACCTTTAATCATACTTAGGATTAGATAAATTAAACTCTTTTAATTTATCTTTAATTCTCTAATTAAACAATTTATATTTATAAATCAAGATTGGCATCCAGCAACACATCATGACTACCCAAATATTTAAGAATATCAAAGTAGCTTTGACTAAGTTCATGAATGATTTTTCTATATAATTCAATCCTTTCATCATATAATATTCTAATTAGACATAAAGCATAAAATTAATTTCTATTTTATTTTAAGTTAAATCATATTAATTCTCTACCATTAGCTATTGATTTAATTAATAATATTTGTAAATTATTTATAAAATGTTATTCTACCTTAACCAAAGATTTTTGAAATCAATACTAATCGAAAACAATAAAATATTCTACCTAAATACTTTTGGGTAGTGAATCATATCTTTAGCTCTCAACTACCTCCATATAATTTATGCTATATCCAATGACTATTGATTGAATTACCTATGATTAAAATATATCATAAGTAATATCAAAACATAGCAATCTCAATACAAGATAATTTTGGAGATCTCAAGTCAAAAGATCACTAATTACTTATACAATCATCACAATAAGAATTTTCATAAACATATAAGTAATGTTCTAAGTAGATTTCTCATATGGGGTCAATTCAGTGAATTTTTTCTCTAACAAGCATTCACATGTTTGCTTAAGTATCTACATACTTTATTTTATAAGATTGACTACTTCTTTCATAAAAAAAAACACAAGGTTTGATACTCTTTTTACATTCTATTACTGTCAAATATTAATAGAATAATGAATATAAACAATTTAAGGATAATACATAAATGCAATATGAATATCATAATTATAATCTCATTATAATTTTATTTGCAATGTATAATTATCTCATAGACTATATCATATACATCTAAATATGTATAATACAAAGAATACCTTTAAATTATTATATCACTAAACTACCAATCAATTGGTTGTAAGGTATAAACCAACAATCTCCTACTTGCACTAAGTCAATCATTTAAATATCATATATCATATCATGATATGATGATCATATTACTGTTGGTATAGTAGTTTAATGAGAGAATTCTATAAAATTCTTTATAGTGAATACTTATTCAAAGCTTACAACTTTCATCTTAATTATCATCATAATTAAGAACAACTACCTAAATACATCCTTAGATCTTTGATGAGACCTAGCTTCTTTTATATGCCCCGTAGTACATTATTATCTTGAACAATGCAAGAAAATATATTAAGTTCATTAAAGAACTTATTGATCCAATTAATCATTTCTATTAAATTAAATGTGTATTATGGCTTAGTTAGCAACTATTGTTATATTGGAACCTTTCCAATCTTAATATGATATTGTTCCAACTAAAATAAACCTTAATTAAAATTTACTTTTAAACTTAATATCTATGTAACCTTGAACTTAAATATCAACTTAGACATAGAATAATGAATATCTTTAATATTTCACAAGTATCTAATATCTCAAATATTAAACATCTTTAGTATATTATCTATGTGTTTGGACTTAGAATAGGTGAACAACTTCCAATCTATCTCTATAGATCTAATTCTCATAATTAAGCCAATACTTTTTTTATATCCAACAAGAGTTATTCTAGGATAATTGTATTTTCAAAAATTAAAAATTAAAATTATTGTTCTCTATGAGCAATATGTCTCTAAATACTCCCACGGAAGATGCTATACTCTTACTAACCTTCTTATAGACATGATAAATTTACAATTATCTCCAAAGTAAACTCTTTGAATTTATCATAAAAATGAGTCTTTTATGTCTCGTAGCCTCTCAACTATACGTCAAACATATCAATAAAGGCGCTAGTTCCAATTGGATGTATTGTCAAGAGATTTGAACTTTTTAAACTTTATTTGACTTCCACAACTTATCTTGAGAACTATTCTCCTATAAATATACATTGAAACAAGCAATTTGTTTAATAGGTTTGTAATATTATAACTAACCCTTTAGATATCTCATAGCCTTTTATTACCCAATTTAGTTCTAAACTTAATGGATAATGTATGCTTCATCCAATTATCACATCCTTAAATCATTAACTTTGGTCTTTTCAAAGACTTAGCATTCCATATCTAATATGAAATCTTGCTAACTAATTTGATTGGAACTAACAATGAAGGTAAGTCATTTTACTAGGTTATAATTATAGAAGAAACAATATTGCATCATAGAATATCTCATATGCATTTTTCTCCTTACATAAATCTATACTCTTATGAAATTTTATTATGAAGGTTTTTCATCAGAGAATCTCATTCCCTTTAGATAACCAAAAATTTAAAACTCATCAAATCGATCTTATCAAAGTGCTTTAGCATTCTCAATGCTTAATATCTACTTAGATTTAAACAATTTGAATTGTTCAAAATTTTAAATAATTATTTTATTTAATACATATGACTATATCACATAGAGTTAACAGTAATATAATGAAATATAAGTATTATCCTTCTATGAATTATTATTCTATCTAATACTTCACATGTATAGATTTAACAATTCAATATCATCATCATCCTTTTATTAAAGATTGATTTGGTTTTCTTTAACTGATCCAAGTTTCATATGATTCATAACAAAAAGGATATATATATCCTTGTATTTAACTTTAAGATTCTCATCACGTTCATTTAACCAATGTGACATAAAAGGATAGGCTTAATTATCCATCTTTACATTCATACCACTTATTCTAAGCATAAGTCTCCTTTATTCTAGTACATACAAACTATTTTTATAAAATTGGACCAACTTCTTTTACTTAACAATCAATTTATTATCATGCATTGAATATTATAATAATGTTGGGTCTAAATTTAGTATCAAATACCCATAAACATGAATAAGAAATATATATATGATCTCTGTCATATTACGTATAGGCAAGAAAAGTCATGCTATTATTTTCTTCTTATGACAACTATTATCATACTATAACAAAGCCTTTAATTAACGTGTATGTTTATACTTTTAGTAGGCTAAATTAAGTGGAACAATTTCATCAAGGTATTACACCTTTCAACTTTACTCTATACAACCTCTTGCATCTTACTACCATAGTGTTGACATACATCTTACATGTTATCATTAAAGTTTATGAGACATTAGTTAACTTAAAATGTCAATACATTTTGTCATATATATGACTCTAACTTATCTCTAAAACTTTGTTATCAAATCCTCAATAAGGATTATAACAAAATTGCATAATAGGCATACAACTTTTCCATCTAACTTTGAGAACTCTTCTCAAATATAACCTATATACAAGGAATCTGGTTTAATAATTTACTACCAAGTATACTAATCAAGGTAAATTCCACTAAGAATAATAGTGAATGTAAGAAAAAAAAGTAATTGATTATATTCCATGACTACCAAATGAAATTAGCATTAATCATGTATTTGGTTACTCCCACTATTTTATTCAAAATAATAGTCTTCACTACTATTCAGAAACATTACTCTAATCTTTCTAGTAGACTAGGATCTCATTTAAATGTAGTTGACATTGAGTTTTCTTTAAAAAAACTAAACTTAAATTAGTTAGATAACAACTTTATCAATCACATCTTATGTGATTTCTAGATCTTATAGGTGACAACTCTTACCAAAACATATCTTATACGTCAATACTAACCTTATTTCTAAATTCATATGATCATGAGTTTGATATTCCAAATCACACAAATTTAGTTAAGTCAAACCTACTGTCATAAGACTAGACATATTTAGGTTAAAGCGTCATCAAGTTTACTATAAGTTTGACAATAAATAGAATTGTAGTTTAGTTTGTAAGAATGGATGATAACAATCATGCTTAAAACATTTACTTAATATTTTAAAGAGGGATTTAATTTTGTTCATCTCATCAAAAAAATATTGCCTATAGAGTATCACACATATAAAATATACAATTTAACATGCATCCAATATATATATATATATATATATATATATATCAAACATATAAATAAAGTATGTAACTTATGCATTGATAATCAAATTATAAGCATAATATATCAAGTTTCATTTTATTATAGTTATTGATCTTCATAATCCAAAATACTCCTTGAAAAAATTAATTTAGATTAAACTCATTAATTCCCAAATATATTAAATTTCTATTCCGAATAGAAATTTAATTTGAAGTGAAAACAATTTTCAAATCTAATTGGAAACTATTTCTAATTATCTTAATTCCTTTAACATAATTTAATTAAAAACAATTGTCAATAAATTATGCTTTTACTTATTATAATTCATAAATTTTCTGTTTTCAAAATTAGATAAGTAACATATCCTAATCCAATTAGAAAATTATTTCTAATCTAATTAGAAATTATTTTTTCATAATTAGTAAGTTATTTTCTAATTATTAAAAGGAAAGCACTTTCAAAATTAAATAAAATTTTTTAAATTTAATTAAGAAAATACTTTATATTATTTATTTAGATATTAATTCTTAATTATTTAGAAAATATTTTTTAATAAGATAGAAAAACTATTTTTGAAAATATTAAAGAAAGCCCTTTTTTCTTAATTAATAAATTAAAAAATTCCAAAATTTAAACAAGAAAATACTTTTTCTAGTAAATCAAGAAACTTATTGTTCATAAATTAACAAAAAATTTATAAATAAATTAAATAATAATTCTCTAAACAAATGTAATCATAAATTTAATTTATCTCAATAAAATTGAAATAAATAAATTTAATTAAGAAAAATTTTCTTGATTACTTCATAAAATAATCTTCTTAATTTTAAAAAATCTAACTAATTAATTGAAACTAATTCATTATAATTTTAGAAACTACTTTTTTTAAATTAATTAGGAATCAATATAATTATTAATCTTAATCATATTAAGAAAATTAACTAGTTTAATTTGAAATTGAATCTTTTTGAAACGACTTTTAAAAATGTTTAAAAATGATTAAATTAGGATTACATTAATCCATTTTTAAATAATTTTGTTTGATTTTAAAATCCACTTTCATTCAAAAATCAAATAGATTATCTCATTTTAGGTTAAAGTCACACTTAAACTTGTAACCAAACAAACCCTATTTCAAACTCGTGTCCCATTTAGTTTATTCTAAGTTAAGGAATCGCTTATTCCTAACCTTGAATAACCTTAAACCTAATGCTAAACATCTCAATTCATAAACATGTTTCTAAACAACACTTATTCCACTGCTAGAATAAGATTTTCAAAGTAACCAAACACTCTTCTTCTATAAGAAACCCTATAATCATTAAGATAAAACCCTAGCTATCAATTAGCACTACAAAAAAATTAATTTTTAGCAATGGACAATTACCGATGGAAACTGGACCGTTGGTAATTACCGACAAAAATTCATGTTCTGTTAGTAAAATTGTCGGCAAAAATTTAAACTTAAACGGAACAAAAATCGTTGGTAAATATGAATTTTTCGACAGAATATAATGACAATAAGAAATGTTTGTTGGTAAAGGAAAATTTACCGACGGGATCCGTAGGTAAATTTTAGTCCTCAACATCGTCATTTGCCTCCGTTTCAACATTTTAAAAAGAACAAAAATGACGTCGTTTGATTTAACACCAAACCACATCGTTTTGATAATGGTATAATTCCCTACAGCGTCTTGCCCACTTTCCTCTCCTCCATTTCACCCATAGCCTCATTTCTCTCCTATCGTCGCCATCCCATTGTGCCTCTCGTCGTCTAACCGCACCTCCTCATCATACCACCATGTGTCATCGTCTCCGTCGTCTAACTGCGCCTCCTCGCCATTGTCAGACCGAAACTCCTCACCATAGTCGTTGGTATGTCATCATCATCTTTGATAAATTATAGAGATTGACCAACATTTTGGATTATCGATTGATGAAATTTAGTGAAAAATATGTGATTTTCATATATTATACATTATATTTTAGTATAAAGATTGGCACGAGTATAAGTTACATCATGACTACATTTTTATTACTTTATGTCAAATCTTTCTTGTCATTTGGCTATTGTAAGTTGATCGTGATGATGAGTTTACACCCCATTTTTGATAAGTTGAATTTCAGACTCAGGTTATCAAGCTAAAATGAAAAAGAGGAGGCTTTAATAATAGCTTTGCAGTAAACTGACAATTGTGAGTCGTAATTAGTGATTTCAAATGATAAAGGATTTGAAATGAATGCTTTGGAGGGGCAGTTAGTCCATGTATAATGCATCTGTAGACTTATATATATATGGTGAAAGAAATATCTTCTTAGATTACGAGTCCTTTGGTACAAGCATTAGAAAATTATAGGCCCATAAAGGAACATAGTTTTGTAAGTCTGCTAAGATAAATCATTTATTATTATAACTTTATATATAGCCAAAGGTTGCTACTTAATGATTTTAATATCGAGGGGCTAAGGGAGATAGATATAAGTTAAGTCAATTGCATCCTCACTTTGGTGTTTGATATTAGGCTTCTTAATAGTCTATAATAAAGCCAAAAGCATTAACGTGTTCAAATTGATGCATTAATTAAGGTTTATAAATAAGTTTTCAGGGTGTTACATTATAAATACAAGTTCTAACTTGAAAATCAAAGTAAGAAACCTCCCAAGAAAATGCATCATTAGAAGAGGAAGCTTTTATTCATCTCTTTGAAAGATGGTAGTGAATAAGATTTCATACATGTGTGGTGATATCCTAACCACCAGTTTAATGATAAAGATAAGTTTAGTGACATATTATGTACTTAAGCAAAAGCCTTAGTAAAGTAAGATAATTCTCTTTCTTGGAAGATATCACAAAATAGTTATTAAAGGCTGATGTTTGTAATGGTCATACCTACGTAATGGAGGCCTTTATGTATAAACATCCTCATCACTTCTAAGATATACCTTTACATAGAAATCATGGAAGCAGGTTTTTAATGATGTCTCCCCTTATTTAAAGCTTTATATTGTACATATATTGTACATTATGGGGTGAATTTCTTGCATGAGTTTAAGTTTGAGGCAATGTGTCTGATATTGCTTCAATGCAAAGAGTGAAGAGGTAATGGAAGAGGTCTCCTTACCTCAACCTTTTGGTATCCTAAAAAAGATTAGAAGGTTCTCCATTTACCATGATGCTGAAGTAGTAATGACACATTTTTTGATCCAATGACTATAGTTGTTTAGTAATCCAAAAGTTGTCATGACTTAAAATAGAAAGGTACAACTTATAGTGTCAAATACTTTATAGAAATCAACTTTAATAGAGTAGCTTTTAGTAGATAACTTGTTATAATAATTCATGAAAAAATCTTGATTAATTAATATGTTATCACGAAAACCCCTACTCTAAACACTTATTGGAAAATAACTAATAAGAGAAATTAATATGTTTTTAATTTGACAGCAATAATTTGGAAATAATCTCATCAATTGCATTGTAAAAAGAGGATGGACTGAAAAACTAAGAAGTAAGGTAGATATGAGTTTTGCATAGTTTCTTTAACGTAACTTTAGTAACTATATCTCTTCTTTTTACTGTGTTTATGATGAATGTATCCTTCATTAGGAGTTTGAAGTATTACACTCTCATAAATATATGCGCTCCTATACCACTTGACCAACAAAATCAAAGTGATCCAATGATATGCTTGCTTGATGACAGCCTTCAATTTCTTTATATATGGGATAGATTTGTAATTTTACTGGCTAACGATTTTATTAATTATTGCTTAGTTGTAGGAACTCATTTGTTGGTAGTATTTCTATTTTCAAGGAGATTGAAGAGTGCATCACCTTGGTTAGTCTTGAATTTGCATTAGAAGAGTATTTGATTTGATGGAGGATGATTAATGAGTTTGGTAGTGATTTATTAATACAGATGTATGACATGTAGCCTAAGAATCTTGTAGTGATAATGGTTGTTACACATTATTAAGGATAATTAAGTTACAAATTTTGGAATTTGTGTTAACATTGGTATTGAAATTTATTCTATGAATGTAATTAGGTCTTATGAAAGTAGCTGATTGATGAAGTTTGATGTAGATATTGTGAATTATAGTGAAGTTATTAACATGATTTCTTTTGTGATGAAGTATGGCTCTGTGGTTAAAAATGGTGGACAAGAGAAAAATGAATTATGTTGCTTCTTTTATAAAACCACCTCCTCTAAATAGGATGTTACTAGGTTTATAAACTGGGAAGTTGAATAATTATATGGTAAGAGATCTAATAACAACATAGGAGTTGAAAAAATTATAAGAATTAACATAGAGAGATCCTTTAAGGTTCAAAACAAAGTATTTATTCATTTATGACTATTTTTTGTTTTTTAGTTTTCTTTTTGGTTTTGTGTTTAAGAACTCTTTAGTTTGATAACCCCACTTTTTTGGTTTTGGTTTTGTGATTCAATATGGTTGTTAAGTATCGATGCAAAGAAAAAAATGTGGTGGCATCTATAAAAAAGACAATGTAAAACGATTATACTAACCACTGTCATAACTATTTGTTTATTTATTCATATATATGTAACAATTCCTTGAACTTTGCTTCTCCCATATTCGTTAACATTTCCTTTATGTTTCATACAGTAACGTTTTATGTAATTTCAATATTCAAATTTTTGAATATTGAATGGATGCATTATGTTTTTGAGATTGAAAGAATTATATTAACTAAGCTTTAAGCTTATATGAGAATAAGGAACAATATACAATGGTCAAGCCCCTTAAAGGGGAAGGGTAGGGGAAGCAAGATAGCATTTAGGAAAATTTGACTACCTAAAGTTTATATAAGCACTATTTAAATATGACTACCTCCGTTAAAAGCTGTAATTAATGATATTGGTAGATAGTAAATGTGAATGGCACGCAATATTCTATGATGATAAGATGTGGCTTCACTCATACATCTTGAGTCAAACATGACAGTAATTTAAGATCTCTTTCAATTACTTAAGGTCCTGGCTAACATCTTATTCATTGTCTTCTTTTCTTTGTTTTGGTTATCTTCTTTGGTCGTCGGCTCATTCTAGCTCCGTCTTATTCTTCCTTCACATGCTTTAGTGACTTCTTCTCCGTGTTTGTTAAGGTTAGTGCGTTTTGTTATTTACTAGTTTTTGGTACTTGGTTTAATTTGGGTATTTGTTTGTGGTTGGAACCTCCCATTTGAACTTTCTGCATTTTTAATGTTAATGGCCTGCATAAACTGAAACTTAATATATGTGAAATTTATGCTTTAATATTAATTCTTAATAATTATCACATACTAATATAAACATTGCCTCCTAATAGGACCAACTATAAGAAAGCATTCAGTGACAATCTCAGCACGAACAAGTTGTTGATGAGAGTCAGACATATCTTAATGAAGTGGGTGATAGGGACCGTCGTGGAAGGATCTTTGGGCTAGGCTCATTTGTAAACACATGTTATTCGCAATCCTCCACATCCAGCACAACAACATCTAGTAGACGGCTGACAATCAATGAAGTCAATGAGCTTTGGACCATAGTGTAGACATTGATGGAGTACATAGCTCAGCTGAGACATGAGGTGGATGAGTTGAAGGGGAGGGATAGTACCCCAGAGCATCCGTAGTCACATGGACAATAGGATTATTGTAGTCATTTTGTTTGAATTACAAAGAGTTATTATGTACAATTTAATGTTTTTATTATCAATTAAGATAATTTAAATTTTATATCATCAATCAACTTTCTGTTTAAACAAAATATATAAACAAATCAAAATATTATACACAGATAATTCATAACTGTTGAAATTATGCATTAATCATAAGATCATGAAATAAAATTTAATGTCAAGATTTTTTAAAAAATTAAAATTATTTACCGACAAAAAATACAAGTACGTTAGTAAAATTTATTTTATTTACCGACGGAACACCACAAACTATCGGTAAAATGTAAGATATTTACCGACGGAACAAAGAGTAACTGTCGGTAATATTGACAGTCATCGCCAACTTCACCTTCAGGATTTGCTGAACTGTTGATATACTCACTGACAGTCATTCATAACCGTCAGTAATATTACTGATGGAATAACCAATACCGTCAACAAATATTCTGACGGAAAGAAAAAGGTCGTAGGTAAATTTACCAACAGTCATAGTCAATCTTCGATATATTCACCGACGGTTACATAAAATGTCCATCGGTAAATTTACCTACGATTATTTTTACGATATCTTTGTCCATTGGTTGATTCCGTCACCAATTTTTATTACCGATAGAATCCAAACGTTTTCTGTCGTTAATATTTTTCGCTAAATTATATTTTTCTTGTAGTGTAGTTGTAATCGTCACTGTCCTTAGTGCTACTGGCACTGCCACCATCCACTGTCGGTCAACGTCTCTACAGTGTCCATCATGTCTAGTGTTGTCACAAGGTATTGTTGTCTCCCTTGCTTGAGCCTGCAACTTCCACTGCTGTTATGTCGCCACAATAGCTTCTTTTTACACCACCGCACCTGCAATAGCCACCAACAAAGGTAGCTTCTTACCGTAGCCAAAAGATGCTCCTTTTACTACAGTTGACACGTCTCAACATCAACACCTCCTTGCGTCGCCACTGCTCGTTGTGAGTGCTCCTTCCATGTGATGCAACCAGGCGTCTTTAGTGGAGTTTTTAATTGCAACCGCACATATATGTTTCAACAACTTATTATGAATTCCAGTAGCTCTAAATTATGAAAATTTTCTTTATTATTTTAGGGTGATTGAATCTTTTAATTGCCAAATTCTTGGTCTTAGGTCTCGTGTGTTTTAGCTTTCTAAATTTTGGGTTTTAGTTGTTTTAAATCTGAAATTTTCTAGATTTTAGAACTATAATTTTTAGGTTTTCAAATTACAATCATATTGTAATTTTAGGGCTTAGAGTTTGTAGATTCAATTCCAAAATTTAAGATAACTAACAATCAACTAATTTAATCATATTATAAAATTAAAGTCGACTCTGATACTACTATTGGGAAATCAAGATGGGATCTGATCTCAACTGTAGTGAAATAATTACGAAATTTTTTGTATTTTAATTTCTCAAAAAGTAAGATCACTTTAATTCTATAAAAGTGTTAAATATTAAATCATAATAAAGCATTAATCTTAATTCGTACCTTATTCTAAAACTTAATTATATTTTTGTCGTATAATCAAATCATTTCTAAAATCTGTCCATCTCAACCACTATAGTCACACAAGTGTCCAGTCTTTATTGCTATCTACAGAACAAGTTGAGAGAACTCTGTAACTCTTACAGAGATGGTTAAACAAGAAGTGCTAGCTTTATTAGAGCTTAACTCTATTTATTATAGGTTTTAGAAATTTTAGTAATTTAATTAAATTGAATTATAATTTCAATTAAACTTTAGTTAGAATTACAAATAATTATAATTAAATATTGATTAAGATATAATATCTCATAATGATCCTTAATTACTAAATATATTATATTTAATCATAAAGTTTCTCAAACTTTATAATCAAATCCAACTTGACTAAAATATTATCAACACCTTGAAAGATAAAGAATAATGCCTTCTTGTCTTTCTTTCAATTTTCTTTCAATGTCTTTTTCTTGGCATTCGATAAGGCCGCTTCGATAGCTGCATCTATAGGCTCAATATATCCATCTTCAACAATATCCCATAAATCATGAGAACCAAGCATTACCCTCATTTGGATGCTCTAATTCTCATAATTTGTCTTTGTCAATTTCGAAACTTGAGGCTGGATCAAGTTAGCCATTACTTCACCAATTCACGAACAAATAAATCTTTGCTTTGATAATACTTATTGGAAACTTGATGGGCTCCAAATAAAATCTGAAAAATATTCACTCAAACAAATTTTCTTTTCTTAAGAGCTACGACTCTTTTTTATGTCACACGTTGTACACACTTTGTTTTTTTCACACAATGTGCTATTGCACCTTTTTATTTCACTTGATTCATAAATTACAATAGAAGAGAGCTAGCCTTTATATAGGCATCCTAAGCCGATATTAACAAACATAGAAGACAATTAGTAAATAGAGGGAATGAAAAATGTCCCGGATATGTGTCCTAATTATAACAAATTAACACTAAAACTTTGACACCTCCTAATGCATGTGTATTAACATAATCAAAGTAGCACTCAAACTTTGACACCTACAATTCTAAACTATTAAGCAAATATTTGGAGTTTCACAAGTTAATCGCCCAACGTCCAAAAAAGAGAGTTTGCTCTCTAGCATAGAGTTTGTAGATTCAATCCCAAAATTTAAGATGACTAACAACCAACTAATATAATCGCATTATAGAATTAAAGTTGACTATGATACCACTGTTGGGAAATCAGGAGGGGATGTGATTCCAACTGTAATGAAATTATTACGAAACTTTTTGTATTTTAATTTATTAAAAACCAAGATTACTTTAATTCTATAAAAGTATTAAATACTAAATCATAATAAAGTGTGAATCTTAATCCGTACCTTATTCCAAAACTTGATGATATTCTTGTTATATTCTTCGAATCGTTTCTAAAATCTGTCCATCTCAACCATTGTAGTCACACAAGTGTCAAATCTCTAATGATATCTATATAACAAATTGAGAGAACTCTGTAACTTTTACAGAGATGGTTAAGCAAGAAGTACTAGCTTTATTAGAACTTAACTCTATTTATAATAAGTTTTAGACATTTTAGTAATTTAATTAAATTAATTTCTAATTTCAATTAAACTTTAATTAGAATTATAAATAAATAATTCTAATTAAAGTTTAATTACCAATTAAAATATAATATCGCATAATAATCCTTAATTATTAAATGTATCATATTTAATCATAAAGTTTCTCAAACTTTACATTCAAGTTCAACTTGACTAAAATATCTTTGCTTTCTTTAACTCATTTTTTATGTGTGACTCATTAGGTTCTTAAATACATTAACAATAGATACAAATTAGGACCCTAAATTATATTTAGGATTGCATAAATTAAACTATTTTAATTTATTTTTAATTCATTTATAATTAGATAATTTATATTCTAGAATGAAAGAATTAATTAACTTCTAAGTACCCAACTTATAAATTGTACCCAAAACTTTTGTTAACGTTATATAGAAAAAGCATGCATCATCATATCGCATATGATCTATAGAACAAGTTGAGAGAACTCTAATGGTATCTAATGGTATCTAATGGTATCGCATATAGTCACATAAGTGTTTAGTCTCTAATGGTATCTATAGAACAAGTTGAGAGAACTCTGTAACTCTTATAATATCTCATAATGATCCTTAGTTACTAAATATATTACATTTAATCATAAAGTTTCTCAAACTTTACAATCAAATCCAACTTGACTAAAATATTGTCAACACCTTGAAAGATAAAGAACAATGCCTTCTTGTCTTTCTTTCAATGTCTTTTTTTGGCATTCAATAAGGTTGCTTCGATAGCTGCATCTACAGGCTTAATATATCCATCTTCAACAATGCCTCATAAATCATGACAACCAAGCATTACTCTCATTTGGATACTCCAATTCTCATAATTTGTCTTTGTCAATTTCGGAACTTGAGGCTGGATTAAGTTAGCCATTACTTCACCAATACACAAACAAACAAATCTTTGCTTTGACACTACTTGTTGGAAATTTGATGGGCTCTAAATAAAATCTGAAAAATATTCACTCAAAAAATTCTTTTCTTAAGAGTTACGACCCTTTTTTATGTCACACGTTGCACACATTTTGTTTTTTCACACAATGTGCTACTGTGCCTTTTTATTTCACTTGATTCATAAATTACAATAGAAGAGAGCTAGCCTTTATATAGGTATCCTAAGCCAATATTAACAAACATAGAAGACAATTAGTAAATAGAGGGAATGACAAATGCCCCCGATATGTGTCCTAATTATAACAAATTAACACTAAAACTTTGACACTTCCTAATACATGTGTATTAACATAATCAAAACAATACTCAAACTTTGACACCTACAATTCTAAACTATTAAGCAAATATTTGGAGTCTCATATGTTAATCTCCAAATGTCCTAAAAAGAGAGTTTGCTTTCTAACATAGAGTTTGTAGATTCAATTCCAAAATTTAAGATGACTAACATCAACTAATATAATCACATTATATAATTAAAGTTGACTATGATACCACTGTTGGAAAATCAGGACGGGATGTGATCCCAACTGTAACGAAATAATTAAGAAACTTTTTGTATTTTAATTTCTAAAAACCTAATATTACTTTAATTCTATAAAAGTATTAAATATTAAATCATAATAAAGCGTGAATCTTAATTCGTACCTTATTCCAAAGCTGATATTCTTGTCGTATTCTTCGAATTGTTTCTAAAATCTGTCCATCTCAACCATTGTAGTCATACAAGTGTTTAGCCTCTAATGATATCTACAGAACAAATGGAGAGAATTCTGTAACTCTTACAGAGATGGTTAAGTAAGAAATACTAGCTTTATTAGAGCTTAACTCTATTTATAATAAGTTTTAGACATTTTAGTAATTTAATTAAATTGAATTCTAATTTCAATTAAACTTTAATTAGAATTATAAATAAATAATTCTAATTAAAGTTTAATTACCAATTAAAATATAATATCTCATAACGATCCTTAATTGTTAAATATATCCTATTTAATCATAAAGTTTCTCAAACTTTACATTCAAATCCAACTTGATTGAAATATCTTTGCTCTCTTTAACTCATTTTTTATGTGTGTCTCATTAGATTCTCAAATACATTGACAATAGATACAAATTAGGACCCTATATTATATTTAGGATTGCATAAATTAAACTATTTTAATTTATTTTTAATTAATTTATAATTAGATAATTTATATTTTAGAATGAAAGAATTAATTAACTTCTAAGTACCCAACTTATAAATTGTACCCAAAATTTTTGTTAACGTTATATAGAAAAAGCATGCATCATCATGTCGCATATGATCTAACATGTACCATATATGTTAATTAATCAGGCTATGCTTATTCATTAATCTGTCCGACAAGAGAAAACGGACCCAAATGAATCAATGTGTAGCATATTATGTATTAATTAATTAATTAATAATATGCTACACATGGTATAAAAGCACAATTAAAAAACAAAGAACTTACAGTATATAAACTTATTAAGATTCTTTTTAGTCATAATAATAATGCCAACTACCATAATGGAGGAATAGTTTATGGTTAAGGTCCAAGCTGTAACTGGGACGTCATCTTTGACTTTTTCTTTCTTTCCCTAGAATGGAGGAATGTACAGTAATGTTATCCATCCCATTGCTCGACGTCGTTTTGGCCTTTGACGCGTTTGGAATAAAAGTAGAACGTCCCCACGCGCTTTCTGAACGGACAATGTTTTACCCGAGTTGTCGTCCATTAGAGTGGGACCCGCAATGGTTGACACCAACCAACCAGATAGGGCGAAGTACAATTACTGAGTTGGGTCCCACTGGAGAGCGGGGTTGGGGTGTGACTGTGACTGTGAAAAGTTTTTGCCCTCTCCCATTTTGTCTTTTTTCCTTTTCTTTCTATATTTATATGAAAATCAACTTTTTTTTAAAAATTTCTTAAAATGAACAAATGAAATGGTTTGGTTGTCAACACATTAAATACGTGCGAGAGAGGCATGAACGTAGTAAATGGCCTTTGCCATGCAGAGCCTGAGTTGCTCAGAGACTCATTTAATGATTGTTTTGCAGAGAAAGGTGTATAGTCTATTTACAGAGAAGGGCTAGCTAGCTTGGGTGGTTCTCTGAAGAAAAAACAAAAAAAGAAGGTGAACTATGTGTTGGTGGTGTTGCATTTGCACCAAGTCACGGTTTCGTTGTTTGTTTACCTATGGTAACATTGGATCACTTAACGTACGCATGCTTATAGGATTGTACTTACCTTGAATACAAGGTATAAAATCCACGTCCTCGCTTTTACTTTCACAGTAGTTGTACGGAGTGAGTTATTGCAGAAATGTCTTGAGAGCCATATTTACCAGAAGGCTAGGTAATAAAATTCAAAAGAAGAAACGAAGTTGGATTATTGGCTTATGAGGAATGTATATATATGTACTTTTCTTGTAGGTAGGGTTGGGTATCGGGTTTGCGTGGAGGGGGCATGAAACTATAAGGAAGTAAAAATACAACTTCTGATAATACGTTGGAACCTTTCAACGTGCATGCAATACGGATACGTATAAGGTAATTAGATGTGAAAAATAGAGTATGGAAACCTGAATTCCAGGGCTATACATTCTTTTCCCGGATCAAGGATGAGAAAGCACATCTCTCTTATGGCATTTAATTTTTCCTTATGATAGTCAATAGACCGCTAGCTGCCTCCTCTTTCTTTTAAATGAAAACTATAAGTTAATGTGTGTATGAGTATTCTAACTCTATGTACTTATTAATTAGGCTTCTAATTTACCATTGAAGACGAATTTTATGTCATCTAAGAATGAAGTAAAAGTGGAGTGTTATAATTTTAACATATTAAATATGATAAATTCTTAAAAACTCTTAAGAATGAAGTGAAAGCCCCGTAATAAGTAATTATAAAGACATTCTTTTGCTAGGTACTAGATATGGCAATATTATATAGTCAACATAAGGACTATAAAATGTGTATGCGTATATCGTTTTCCAAGTAATTCAAAGTCGTTATTATTGCTGTGATTCCGTAACGTGACGCCTTAATGTTATGATCACATGTATTGATACGTACCCTTTTAAGCTATCTAACATACAATAAATGCATACACAATGCAAAGAAGGTGATGATGGATTCTATTCAAATTTGTTTCCCTTTCTGTAATTGAACTTGATATTATATCCTCTCTTGACACACCAAATTCCGTATCAATATCAACATTAAAGACTAAAGATCAACTTTGTTGGTTTCTCCTGAAGGAAAAGATATGGAAAAAGAAGAGAGGGATGGATTTTCTTCAAGTGGGTTCATTAAATTCAGAAAACCAAACATTTATTTGTTTATCAAATAGTTTAATACAACAATTACAATAAATTGTGTACATTACACTATTCAAACAGCCATTGATTCCCGTTTACTTAATTACTTGATATTATAACATAGGGTATCTAAAATTTTCTATCTATTTAACCTATATAGATACATTTTTACACTTACAAATAAAGGGATGGTCATATCTTCTTATCAGAACTAGGTCAAAGACTTGCATCTAAAATTTTCTCTATACACCTTGTTTACTAGAAGGAAATCTCACAATGTCTAATTTCTTATCTATTTACATGGAGCTTGGAAAGTGAAAAGAAAATGATGTCTTCAAAATTAAGTTGCATGACATAGTTTTTAAGGGAACAAATAATAACCAAAGCAAATAACTAGTTGAGAGATGTTTTCTAAATTAAGTTACAGGAAAACTATTTTTAAGAGAGCATTTCCTTTTTAAACATTTTCATTAGTATTTGCAATTTATCACGAAACAAAACATGCAAAATAATGTTTTCAAAATTTTAACGATAAAGATTACGACATTATAAAAAAAGATTATGAGATTCGCTTATTTAACATTAATTATAAGTCCTAATTAAAGTTATAGTTAATTTTTTTATCATTGAAGTGAGACCAATTTTCGCTAATTTATATGATGTGTCTAATGCAAAAAGAAAAAAGGAACAAGTTATAAAATTGTACAAGTGTTCAAATAAGACCAACAATTGACTCAACAACTTTGTTGTTTAAGCACATTTCATTATAATATAAAACATTAATTTTGAACAATAAATGTATCTTAGTGTGCTAGTTGTACACAATCTAAAAATTAAATTATACACCAAATACTCTACATTAGACAAAAGGAATTCGTTGAAAAAATTGCCAAAATTGGCATCACAAGGGACCCTCAACCCTTCACATTCTCTATAAATTACTGTGTAGTCATGTCGATCAAACGTTTGAAAAAAATTATGGGATTCATTCAAGTGGTTAATTTAAACGCTGAGAAATACTTGTTTTCCTGATTAATAATTGTTATGGCTTGCTTTGTGTAATAGTGAGAATTTGTATATCAAGGGAAATTTGTTAAGTCCTGATTGAGGTTTCAAAACCCCACAAAGCCCTATGCTTCTGTACGCAAGTTAACATTATAGGTGACTCCAGTCATCAAGACATGCATTGGCTTCAGCCACATATATGACAAGCAATGGTTCAAAGAATGCTAATTACGTTTGAAACCATTCATATTCTGGGAGAAGAAGAAACATAAAAGAGATGAACTGAGGAAGTTTTAACGTTACAAGAGAAATTAGAAAGAATTTGAAGGTAAATTAAGAACCAAAACATTTTCGTGGAGAGTTTGGTAGCCGTCATTCGTTGCACCATACACTCTCCTTGGTGACAATTGAACACATCTCTATTACCTTCTCTCTCTCTCTCTCTCTCTCTCTCTCTCAGCAATTACACCTATCTCCGCCATTAAATGCTATTGCACCCTCTCAATACGCTCTGCAATAACTACTAGCTGCCCACTTCATTTTTTTTCTCTATCTGATCCCATTTTCTCCTCTTCTCTACTCCCTTCATCTTCTTCTTCTTCTTCCTCTTTATCTTTCGCTTCTGTTTCTGTCTTTTACTGCATGCCATATAGACCTACTTCTTACCATATAAAAACCCTCAACTAAACCGGCAAGACCCCGAAAAGTGGTATCTTTATGCAAGGTAAATACGAAAAACCAGATCCAAAGAAAACCCCTTTTTTTTTTCCCATCTTTTGGAACTGTTTTCTGTAAGCTACTGGCAAGTCAAATCTTTTTTTAAAGTAGGTCTTGGGATAGCCTCACACTCTGACCTTTTTTAGAAGTTTGAAGAATTGGAGTGGTTTTGCAAGACCACCCATTCACATATATAATAAAAAAAGTTGCATCATTTCCCTGATCTTTCTTGTCTCCTCCTGATCCTTGTTTACCTTGTCTTCGTTGTGCAGAGAAGATTACGCTGTAGAGAGAAAGGAGACAGCGAAGGCAAGGTTGGATTCTCCGGGATCTTAGTCGGGAGTTTAGTAGTAGTTACATTTTGCATTTGGGATTTTAGCCATATTATTTCCTGTCGAAGAAGGACTATCGATCCCAAATTGCCAACTTTATCCTTAGGATTATATGAACGCTTTTTCTTCTCTTCCATTGGTATCAGCTAGGTTTAACTCTTAAGAGTTAAACTAGTAGACCCATTTCAGAGAGACAAAGAGAAGAAGTCTCACTTCAATCTGCTCTGCCTCATTCCAGAACATCTCTTAAAGGGAACTTTGAAGTAGTCCTAGCCAAAAGATCACGTCAAGAGAAAAAAGGTTATAAGTTGGATATATTTTTATATTCCAGCTCAACACACAACTTAGAGCTTCTGGGTGGTGATACTATGCCGGCCGGGCTAATGATTCCGGCTAGAAACATGCCATCAATGATAGGGAGAAACGGGAGTCTTGGTGGGTTCGGATCGTCTTCAGGGCTTACTCTTTCTCAGGTCTGCTTTTGGGAATTAAATTATTTTTCCATATGTTTCCTTTAAAGAATCCTTGTTTCACCCACCTCTTAACCTTTTTCTGAGGCACCTTTTGAAGATTTTGATTTATTCCATTTCAGCAGAATTTACTCGAAAGCATATATTTTCTTCTTCTTCGTATTTAGTCCATCGTGAGGGGAGTTAAAATGGCATATCACGTTGACGATTGTTCTTTAGCCAGACTAATTACCTAGTTTCTAGCAAAATCCTTCTCGATATCTGCAAACCGCGTAAAAGCCATTTGTTTTACAAAGACACATGTGCAGAGACAGACAGACACATATTCTCATGTTTTTGGTACATCAACACGAGTCATTTTCCCTAGAAAACCTAATATTCTTGCGCTCTTCAGCTTCCTACTTCGCATATGCCATGAATCTACTACGTACTCATATGTTGGTAGTTATAGCTTTTCTTTTGAGTGGGAAAATTTTCCATTCTGTTGTTAGATTGAAAAACCATAAGCTTCAGGAATCTTAAAGATCTGTAGATAATGTTCCAGCCAAACATGATGGAAGGTCAGTTTCACCATTTGGACATGACCCAGAACACACCTGAAAGTGACGCCGCTCGAATCAGAGAAGAAGAATTCGACAGTGCGAATACCAAATCCGGCAGTGACAACCATGAAGGTGGCTCCGGTGACGACCAAGATCCACGCCCCAAAAAGAAGCGCTATCACCGCCACACTCAACATCAGATTCAAGAAATGGAAGCGTAAGATATGCTTAACTGATGATTTGTTGTCATTTTAACTTTCAGTAGTCTTGTTTTCCATATCTAAAGCTTTCATATTTTCCTCAGTTTCTTTAAGGAGTGCCCTCATCCGGATGACAAGCAAAGGAAAGAGCTAAGCCGTGAATTAGGACTAGAGCCATTGCAAGTCAAATTTTGGTTCCAAAACAAGCGCACCCAAATGAAGGTATACAACTTTTATTACTTGTACAGCACTTGATTAACGTATTTGCACCAGCATATAATGATCATATTAACCTATTTTGCATCAGCATACAATGTTCTTAAAAACAAGTTTAAGGATCAAGAGTTTAAGGTCACTACAATTCAAGAGTTTACCTTAGTCAAATGATCCTTAAAACTTTTTTTTTTTTTTTTTGGTTTCTTCAGCTTACATGGACTTGATTTCATTCTTTCTCGCAGACTCAGCACGAACGAACTCAAAACACGCAGCTACAAACTGAGAACGAAAAGCTCAGGGCTGAGAACATGAGGTACAGAGAAGCTCTTAGCAACGCCTCATGTCCTAATTGTGGGGGACCGACTGCTATTGGAGAGATGTCTTTTGATGAACATCATTTGAGGCTAGAAAATGGCAGATTGAGAGAAGAGGTTAATATTTTTAATAGATAAATGCGCAACTAATTAATCAGTAACATCGTAGAGGCTGAAATCTTCTAAACTGACTCCCGTCTTTTGCTTCCTCACTTCCTCGTTTTTTTTTTCTTCTGAAGATTGATCGCATTTCGGCAATTGCTGCCAAGTACGTTGGCAAGCCTGTGGTGAACTATCCTCTAATTTCAAGTCCTATGCCTCCTCGACCACTTGAACTCGGTGTATGTAACTTTGGCACTCAACCAGGCATTGGAGGGGAAATGTATGGAGCTGGAGACTTGCTCAGATCATTAAGTGCTCCTACTGAGGCTGACAAGCGTATGATAATTGAGCTTGCAGTCGCAGCAATGGAGGAGTTGATTAGAATGGCCCAGATTGGCGAACCATTATGGATGAATAATGTAGATGGAAGAACCACACTGAATGAAGATGAGTACATCAGGGCATTTCCTCGAGGAATCGGTCCAAAACCAACTGGTTATAAGTGTGAAGCTTCAAGGGAAACTGCTGTTGTTATAATGAATCACATTAACCTTGTTGAGTATCTCATGGATGCGGTAAGCCTAAGATCTTTTTCGGTATGAGAATAGTTTGATACTTTACTATTGCTCATATATATGTTTGGTATCCAGAATCAATGGTCAACAATCTTTTCTGGCATAGTCTCAAGAGCAATGACTTTGGAGGTTCTATCAACAGGAGTGGCCGGGAATTATAACGGAGCATTGCAAGTGGTAATTCAGAATCTAATTTCTTAGACCTTTCAGAAGTTGCTTACATATATTATCTTAAGGATAGTTAACAACTGAATTAATCAACCGATTTAGTTAGTAAAAGGGCATCGATTGGCTTTTTGCTCCAGATGACCGCTGAATTTCAGTTACCAACTCCACTTGTCCCCACTCGTGAATCCTATTTTGTAAGATATTGTAAACAACATGCCGACGGGACCTGGGCAGTTGTGGATGTTTCCTTGGACAGTTTACGGCCTAGTCCAGTGGCACGATGCCGGAGAAGGCCATCTGGATGTTTAATTCAGGAGATGCCAAATGGGTATTCAAAGGTACAAAATAATTCTAATATTTATTGATATGCATTGCAAGTATTTAATGCACTTGTATATCTCAGGTCACATGGGTTGAACATGTGGAAGTGGACGATAGAGGTGTTCATAATCTATACAAGCAGCTAGTCAGTACGGGCCATGCATTCGGAGCAAAACGCTGGGTCACTACTCTTGATCGCCAATGCGAAAGGCTTGCAAGTTCCATGGCAACAAACATTCCCACTGGTGATGTTGGCGGTAATAAGATATAGGAAAAAAATGTATTGTTACTAAAAATTTGAGGGGAACATGTATTTTCACCTGATTCTGTTGGATTTTTACGCAGTGATAACCAACCAAGAAGGAAGAAAAAGTATGTTGAAGCTAGCAGAGAGAATGGTGATAAGCTTCTGCGCTGGTGTTAGTGCGTCAACTGCTCACACTTGGACGACGCTTTCCGGAACTGGGGCTGATGATGTGAGGGTCATGACCCGTAAGAGTGTAGATGATCCGGGAAGGCCACCCGGTATTGTGCTCAGTGCAGCAACTTCTTTCTGGCTTCCTGTACCCCCCAAAAGGGTTTTCGATTTTCTTCGTGATGAGAACTCTCGAAGTGAGGTAGTTGATTTCTTTTACCAAAAAGATGGAATTGCTTTTGGTGCTAAATCAAATGGAATAAGGACAGCTATATGCATGGATACCTAGAGCAAACATCTAAATAAATTAAATAAAAAATGAAACACATGGACTTAATTTTAAACTATTGGTTGGTATATGGTTAAATCAGTACTTGTGTATATACAGTGGGATATCCTATCTAACGGTGGAGTTGTTCAAGAAATGGCTCATATCGCCAATGGCAGGGATACAGGCAACTGTGTCTCTCTACTTCGAGTAAATGTAAGCTTCTCAGCACTTAATCACTGCCATTCTATCCTGTTTCATCTCCTTCGTCTTGCTTCGACAGTTAATTTTTTTTGAAAAAAATTTCAGAGTGCAAATTCCAGCCAGAGCAACATGCTGATATTGCAAGAGAGTTGCACTGATCAAACAGCTTCTTTTGTAATCTACGCACCGGTAGACATTGTGGCGATGAATGTAGTACTTAACGGTGGTGACCCAGATTACGTTGCCCTTCTTCCTTCAGGATTTGCTATTTTTCCTGACGGGACTGGATCAGGAGGTATTGGCGAATCAGGGTCTGCAGGCGGATCGCTTCTCACAGTTGCTTTTCAGATTCTAGTTGATTCAGTTCCTACAGCGAAACTCTCTCTTGGATCGGTGGCAACTGTTAACAATCTTATTGCCTGCACTGTCGAGAGGATTAAAGCTGCCTTATCATGCGAGAATGCATGACCTATATATATATAAATATTTGATTCCAAGGTGATTAATTCTTCTTCAAACACCTAATAGTTTTATGACTGAATCTGATCTTGGTGACAAATTCTTTTTGCAGCTGTTTTTCTGTTCATGATCTGAAGAGGAAGGTGGTGATGATTATGGGGCAATGGGCGAAGTCAAGAGCGCACCTTGCATGATCTTTCGTTCCCTCATAGATTTCGTTTAGGGTGGTGGAGATAGTGAATTTGGAAAGCCACCCTAATCGTTAATTTGTTGGACGAGCAAGGATTAGAGGTTCGGGAATTGACTTCCTCAAACACTACAGTAAAAGCGATCAAATGCATCTGTAAGACATATAAACCACGAACTGTGGAACCTTCTTCACTTCTTTATTAACTTGGTAGTCGATTAGGGTTTCGTGTTGTTCGCTTCACTTGTTTGTATTGTTACACCATGGCGAAAGCAGGCAAGGTCTTGTCTGTTTCTCATGTTTTAGCGGTCTTTTTCTTCCAAGTTAACGCTCCTCGGTATGTGTTGATGCTCTTTTACAAACAATGTTGCGCAACCTCTTAAAAATTAGCCAGTAATGACCACAAATGCTCATTAATTAATGGAATGGCACGGCTTCAATATTCAAAATATGTACTTTTGTATTATTGCTTAATTTCATCCTTAGTTTCATCCTTAATTTCATCACTCCTTTTATATAACAATATGAACATGATTATACTTTTTCATCACTCCTTGTAATCTGATAATACATGTTGAAAAAATTTAACAGAGAGATTGATTCCAAACTTGCATAAAAGAAGTGTTCTTTTACCAAGTTACACCTACAAGAACAGCTACAAACGACATAACTAACAGAAGCAGAAGTACAGAGTAACCTAGTGTTCCTTCATAAATTAGAACTAATGTCAGAAAAACAAAGCTTGGGAAAATTGAAGCTGCTCTAATACAAGCAGGATACAGAATTTTGAGTTTCAAACTCTCTTTTTCCTTCCCACCAGAGGCCGCTTACCAATCGATGTAGTGGTCTTACCAGGCTGAGACATCAAACCGCGCAGAACAGCCAACACACCGAAACCAAAAAAGGGGTAATACATCATCTTTAGCGAATCAGAGGCCCTGCCTGAGCTCATCAACTCTGCTAAAATAGCTGTCTGCAACATTCAGATTGTAAAACAGGGGTTGAAAATTGTCCAACACCGCAAAAGGTCAATAGAAGACAAAATAGGGAATCAATTACAAGAAATCTTATGTTCTGGTCCTCGTCCTTTGTGAGACATATTGCACGTGTAGAAAAGTATAGTTGCATGCATATCGTATGTCTTTCCACAATATACACCAACACTAAATTATATTCGTGATTGAGTAATCAAATCATCCGTAATGAAAGTGCTTGTGGTGAGTAAAACCACTCCAGAAGGAGTCCAAGTAGAAGAATGGGATTTTGTTTTAGAGGGTAAGTTGATTATACCAAAACGCCCACAAGCCTAAGTTGCTTGCAGCAAACATTATAGAACTTGCGAAATCGGTCAAATATTCATATATATATATATATATATATATATAATTCTTAAATTTAATGAATTGTTGTGCTATAGAACTGCAAGAAACTACAGCAGCTACGGGCAGCAACAACAATGATACTTTGATACTGACTGATTTCAGGGATCAGAAGACATAAAATAAATTGAAGCATTGGTATGATACCAAAATAACCAAATGCATGCGTAAGCATTGGTGTGTGCTTGCGCGTGATCAGTTCTTCTATTCAAAATCCAAACCCAGCAATCAAATTGATAAAAACAAAAGAGCAAGATCCACATTAATCCCCAAATAATTACTGCATAAGCAAAAATCGAAATTAAAAAGACAGATATTTGTACCATTGAAGTCAAAACCGAGGACCCATAGATCAAACAGGTGGTGGGAAACCATGGTTTTGCGCCCAGAATCCCAGCAAGATTGATGAGAGAGAGAGGCCATTGGAAGAGTAGCTCTAGCCAAATAAGCCCCACGAACCAATTAGGCTTCTCGAAGATAAGATAGTCACCGTACTGCCTGCTGTACCAGCTCTTGAGATCGACGAGAAAAACTGGGAAAATGGACTGAGGGAGGCAGGTCTGGGCGTCGATCAACGGCGCAGCAACAGCGATCACGAAGAAGAAAAAGAAGAGCACAAAGTCCACAAGCTTCAGAGATGCACCCATTGAAGATTGATGTTGGAACTAAGCCTCCAGTCCTCCTGGTACTGACGTTAGTTAACAAGTGATTCAGAGGTGGATCTACGAATTTTGGTCAACAAATAAATTAAGCTATATTATATGGGTCAGGCTACACATCACATCAGACCAGACCGTCGGCCTTATATCTGGACCGGACCGGACCGGACTAATTCATGATGTTGTTCTGTTTTAATCTAGTCCAACCCAAATCAACATCATTTATTAATCTACTTTATTTTGACTCTTAGTATTACCATATACTATTATTATTTTAATTTTCGAATAACTTTTACCTTTTGTTAAAAATCCAAATATTAAGGATAACATTGTTTAAGAAAATAGTATCTTCTAAATAATTAAGTCAAGTTCTCTCCTTTTCTATTGTTAATTTTATTACTTTTCCTTTATTGTTAATAAAAATTGAGAAATACATGTACATCATTATTATTTACTTAACTTTTAATGTTAATACTTAACCAATTCTTACCTTTAAAAATTAAAAATTAAAATATTTATTTTCTAATATTACGTTGTTGTACTTATTTTGAAGCAATTAAAATGTATCAAATGAATTAGAGCCTTTTAACGAGATACAAGAGCTAAGGCTCATATAAGACTAATAAGCATAACAAATGAATTTTAAGTAAAATTGAGAGTAACATTGGACTTAAGGATCTTAGACTGGTAAAGCTTCAAAACTTGATAATACCATGTATAGTTGAGACTGAGGGATAACCTATTGCGAGGTATGAAGAGTCTCTGGTGAGTAGAACAAACATAGGTTTTCAGAGTAGAATTTGCACCTTTAATACTTGAATTTTCCATTACCTTGATAATCCTTGCGAGGAGTTTCCACTTTGTAATCATATTCTCATAGGAGATTTATTAAATTGTCTAGTTGATAGCTAAAGATCTGTTATATCTTGATGGAATGTTATGAATAATCAATTGCTATCTTATTAAGTTCTTTAGTTTCAAGGAAAAAGTATGACTATTGTGAGGCCTTATGATATAGCATATGCTAGGATGCCTAAGGCAAATTTGGAGATGAAAGTGACTCCTTACATGTTTTCCTTCTTTGATGTAGCTAGCTAGCTAATGATCCTCATCCAGTCTTTAGCTGCTGATCAAATAATTGCAAAGTTTCAGAGTTTCATTCTAGATGTAACATGAGAAGTTACATTGAAAGAAAAGATGAGTAATAGACTTACTCTCAAGGTTGCACAATGCTGATAAGATGTGATTAAATCATATTAATTAAACTTATTTCTTTTGTTTTGAGTTTAATAACGTAACGCTTCGTAACATTACTCAAAATAATTAGATCTATAACTTAGCAGTTGTGAGTCTAGATCGATTCCACAGAAAGTGTATGTGAAGCTTTTGAAATAAAATCAATCAGTGTTTAGGTTAGGAGAGTTTGGTCTGGTTTTTAAATAAGAAAATAAAATGAAACTAAACTAATGAAAACAAATTAAAGAAAACATTGACAAGCGATGAATTCGGTAGGGACCTAGTCATCGGTTCAATCTCTAGGTTCAATCTCGGCTTACACATAGTTACACATATTTCATTGAATTGTTGTTCTTATACCTCTCCTAGCAACTATTAATCATAGGTTAACAATAAGCTCTATTAAAAATATGGTCTCAAATAGAAATTTAAGGCAAACAAATAGAAATTTAAGCCAAAGTTAGGATGTAATTTAAGGCAAATTCAAGATGTACATGTCATGAAGGCTATACGTAAACAAAAGACTATGAGACTGATATAGATGCGTCAGTTTAATAAGGCTCAAAATCTCACTGGCATGTGTCTACCACTAGTCACTACTCTTCTAAAGATAATGCACATTGACCAAACATAAGAGTAGAAGTACCTGCTAAAGTTGCTATTTAGTCAATTCACTCTCTAATCATGACCATATAATTCTAAAAGCAATAGAAAAATGAGAAAATGTTTATTTGTTTATTTATTTCTATCTCTTTAATTGAAAAGCTTAAAAACAAGTAAGAACAAACAAACTTAAAAGCACACATACATATACGAAAGAAATGCGAAAATAGAAAGGAAAAGAAATTAACTTCCCTTGGGTTACCTCCCAAGCAATGTCTTTGTTTATTATCGCTGGCTTGACTCATTTTTCTCCTCATCATGTGACAAAATTGTGATCTTTGGGTGTCACATATACTTCCTCCACTTGAGGTTGTTCTGAATAGGATCTATGTTGATGATCATCCACCTCCAACTTCTTCCATGTAGCACCCCACTCTCGCAAGACCCGAACCCGATATCGATGGTGATATCCGAGTCCGTATCTCACGAGAGTGGTA
>JANIJH010000009.1:1906574-1918432 GCA_024520975.1 Erythroxylum areolatum | reverse complement strand
ATAAGTGTATGGCATATCATTCATGAACATATAAATGCATCTAACTCTCATTAGTCACTCACATCTACCATTCTACCCTTCCCACTAGTAATGGGATGTTACAATTGTTCTTGCTCTCTGTTGTTCTTTTTTCTGTTTATTTTTATATTGAACATTTATAAAATGTTATGTTTTGTACTAAGGTTTGAATTTGGGAACTTGATATTTGTTCTATGTTTACATTGGGTGTGTTTGGTAGAGGAAAGTTTGGAGTTTTCTAGATTTGTGTAGTTCTGCTCAGTTGTGTGAACTACTTTTATGTGCTTATTCATGTTGAGAAAAGCAGTGGGCTTTTTGGGGAGGTGGGAGGTAAAACAGGGGAAACTGTAGAGGATTTCTTGTGTATTTATTTAAGTAGTTGTTCTATTCGTGAGGAAATGCTATGCTAAGGGTTTGAGACGCGGTTGCACTGTAGGTATCCAAGGTATTGCTTAGGCCTTTGGTGGTATGATCTTTGCTCTTGTCTACTGCTGGTATCTTTGGTGCATGTTCAAAAATCCCTCCTTTTTTTTTAATTTTTGATGTTTCATGTGGGTCTTGTTTTAGCTTCGTAAGTTCCATCTTTTTATGTACATTTTATAATCTCTTCTTCCTTTCAAAGATGTTCACAATCCACAGCCATTCCCCATATCTGCATGTTCTTTCAGGATCCTTGGTGACTAAATTACTTAAGATATATCTGTTGGGTCCTTGTGCTCTGATTAAACCATGTAACTCTTTGTTTCTTAACCTTTTTTCCTCTTATGTAGCTTGTAGATTTTCATTGGCAAAATTTCGTTTTTCTTGATGAACTATGCATTTTTCAGTTTTCTCCTCCACTAATTCCATTTGGGTTTTGGATTCTAAACCATGAAAGTTTTGTTTGATATTGGGTTTTTGTGATTTGTTTGTTGACTATTGTATTAGTATTGTTTCTTTCATCTTGAGTAAGAAGTGTCTGAAAACCCATGTTTGTATTACTTCCATATGTTTTGATTTTACCTGTCGATTCCTTCTTCCTAAAACTTGATGCATTTTGTAGATTTCTTTCGAGTCTTAGTTGGTTCGTGGATATATTACCAAATTTTCTCTTATGGTGTGTGATTCTTTTCTCAGATCTACTTCTTATATGAATCTATGAAATCTTGTTAGTGTTTTGTTCTTTCTTTACTCTTAATATAGCCCCTTATTGCCTCCTTCAGATCAATTTGTTCCGTACAATGATTATGCTGAAGGGTCTTAACTCTAACTTAAACAAAGCCTTAAATTTCTTCAAGTTATTATGATTATGCTTGTATGCTATTTAATTAGAATCCCTTCTAATTATTAGTATTACTATATAAATATTTTTTTATTACTATTATTTGTATTTCTATCATTATTATTATTATTTCTTTATTCTTTTTGCATATTGACTATTACTTATTTCATAGTTTATTTATTAACTTTTTATTTTTTTACTTTTTTTACTCTTTAACCTGCATCTCTTTTTTATTGTCACATTTACATGTGGGTCTACCAGAAACAGCCTCTCTATTATATAGGGATAAAGTTGTGTACTATCAGGCTTCCCTAAAGCAGGATTTCATATTGAATGTAAAGATGATGATGATATCTCAACAATGCATTGATGTAAGGGTTCTAATGGTGAGTATAGCTAGAAGATGGAGCTTGGAACAGTAAGTGCTAGCAAAGGAGGAATTACAGCTGGATTCTCTTGCTGAGAAAGAAGTTGGTTGAGTGAAAAATACTAATAGCGTAAGCTGATATTAAGCCGACATTTTGAGCTCTTAACATATACATATCTCAGGTCCTAATCTATTCCAACATTATGAAAAGCAGATGTGGATATTTTCGACTTTATCGTCTTTTCGATGAGACTTTTAGACTATTTGTCACCTTTTGATGCAAATCATCAAGGAACCTATTCCTAAATTCTTGATTTAAATTGTAACTCCTTCAGACACTTCATTTATTAATACAATTTCTTTGAATTTCTAAAGAAAGACGAAATCAGTGTTGACATCTTGAATCTTGATAACAATAATAAAGATAAGCTCTAAGTCCGGTCATAGAAGAAAAATCACTTTCCACTCGATTAAGGTACTAATATGTAAGACTACCTACATCTTGAAACAGTTCTGATCTTTTAAGCGGGGAGGATATCCTTACGTAGAGAAGTATAAGGCATCTTAGTATGTCACAAAATGGAACATAAGTAACCAATTTCTCTGGTTCAAAGATAGAAACATGACTCCTTAAGGCAATATAGGACCTGGACAATAGAACACAAAATCATCTAACTTTAGTCTCAAGAATGTTGGTTTAAGAATTAAAATGAGTAATTGCCGATTGGCCTAAGATTTCTCTATAAAATAGAATCTTAGCAACCTCAATAAACCAAAACGTCTGATCCAGGCCACTCACCTAAACCTCCAGAATTTTGGAATATCATAGTGCTAAGTTTGCTGTATAAACCACAAACATGAAGTTATATTGATCTCAAAATTACCAGAGGAAAGTACACCAAGCAACAAATCAAGTTCTCCTAAGTAGGTGTACTTCCGCGATCATCTGCACTTGAGCTAGCTTGTCGCTTGCTATCACTAGTCTTCCGCTTTAAAATTTCCTTAATCTCTGCTTCTTTCCTGTCTACAAAATCAATCAAATCCTTGAAGCTACTTGAGCGCAGTGAGCGTCTAGACCTTGCTGGTTCAATTTCTTCCACCTCTTCCTCAACACCACCCTCTGGAACAAACCTACGGTACTGAAACAAGACCTTACAGAAGAACATGGTGAGAGCAATGAAGCATGCGATCCCACAGATGAGGAAAAGTCCCCAGAAGCTCTTCAGAGAAAGTCGGCTATCTTCACCTTGGCCAATTTGCATAGAACATTCATTATGTGTTAGCCATTTGTTATGGATCTTTTGGAGGTCCCCATTTTCTGATAGTTGAAGGATAGCCGTTGACAAATCAACTGCAAGGGGAGAGTCCCTCTGAAACGCCTGCAACAAGACAATTTAATATGTGAGAGCTTCTCAAACGAATTTCATCAAACCCTTCATCTTTACAAACACCAGAATTCTTCTTTTGCCTGTGTGATGGCTCATCATAAGCAGTAAATTCAAACAAAAAAAAGTATTACATCTATAATTTTAGCTAAAGGATAACACGTAAAATGAGTAAGAAAGTTCTTCAACAATATATAGGTAACTGGACATGAAATGACTGCGTAAGAAATCCGATAGAAGCTAACAGGTTCACATAATAAACATCTAATTGAAGAATATATAAGAGAAATCATTAACTCACATGATAATAAAAGGTGGAGGAGTATCAGTAATTGCAATCATAAGTAGTATTTTGTCAACGCTAAGAAAATTACAAAAGTTGCCTAAGTAGTTGAGAAAATGATGGAATTTCAACTACAGAAGTTTGTTGATGAGTTTTAGGGGAGATACTGCTGGTGACCAGCAATAATCAACACAAGAAATAAAATTGTGAATATCATGCTGTATGTGATAACAATGTGCAAAACATTAAACCCATAAAGCAATGCAAACATAGAAAGAACAGAAAATGTAGAATGTACTCTTGTTATGGTTTATACTACTGAATAAAAATTGGAAAACCATAATAGGATTTTTTTGGTTTCCAAAGTGAGAAAATAAGATGCAACTAAGAAGAAGTACGTAATTAAATGCCCAGACAAGTTTGCATACTCTGCCCCTTGATTCCTTGTAACCTAAACTGTAGCTTATCTTCATTTCCAACATTTGGCATCACTATGATTCAAGGTTATCTTTCAAAGAAAATTCAAATTTTATCTAAAAGTTTCTGAACCACCCTATTTTCTGAAAAGAAGCACTACCGCTGTAGCAACATTGAAATGTTTGTCAGTCATATAATGGAAAGTTAAAACTTTTGGTACTCACAAATCCCCATCCACTTTTTGTGAACTCCTGGCCCACAGTCCTGAATTTACAATTCGTGTTTGATAAAAAGAGTTCAATGTAAGGAAGCTCATCAACAATTGCAGCCACCCCTCCATTGTGTGGTCCTCGTTGAAGAGCAACAAAATATTCATCCTGATTTTTCAGTTTTACAATCCTGGATTCTGCAACGTTGAGCTCATCAATCAGGTACTTCCACGCAAATGATCCATCTTGAATTCCAATTGGTTCATTACTTGAGATCAAACTGTCAATGCCTTCAATTCGAGATGTTAACTGCTGCACTGTGAGAATGGATGTCAAACTAGCAGTATAGCTTGAATTGATGATCAGCACAACAAATAGCCATATGATCAACACCAAACGTCCTAAAGCGCTCACAGTATTCTCCCCTACATAATGCCCAAGCAGCAGATAAAATTAGGAATTTCTGCTTCAGAATTTATTTGACCAAGCAAATACAGAATGCAGAAGATCAGGCTTAAATCACATACTGTGTGAAAAGAACATGGTTGAGAAACTAAACCTGCAAGATGAAAAGTACAATCGGTCAGATTATATAACACAGTAGCACAGTTCTTCAAGAAATTATAAAAGCCTTCAAAAGTAACATGTCAAGACATTAGCATCTTTACATATGCTACACAAGTAGATGCTGAGGATCCATTGCAACTACAGTATTCACCACATTTCCTTTTTATTAGTTTGTCAATCAACAAACAAGTGGAGATTTATGGGAAACCATGCAATGCCAAATCATGTAGCATATGTGCCCTAAGACAGAGTTTGAAGTAGGAACCTTTCTGCGCAGACTAACAATTAAAGACTGCACAAGATGGCACCTTCTAATAATCAGGGGCAGTACTGACCAGAATATCGTTACTAGCTGTTGCCTTGGTGGACCTCGGAATTCATGATTGATACGGTGCTCAAGAATCCATACTACAGCTCCCACAAAAAGAAAGAAAGCACCAGTAACACACCACATTTGGAAAGTAAATGGCTTAAGGAAGGACCAAGGGCTAGACTTTTGCTCCTTGACAGCAGCAACTACAAAAAGTCCAGATTCCATAAAAGGCTGCGTAAAGTCTACAATTTTTGTCCTATTTGTAGTTATTGTGACATCCCCTACAGCTGCATCATAATTCTTGAAGAGGAAGAGAATCAAAGAAAATAGCATAGCATTAGCACCTGAGACAGTCTAACAAGACCCAGAAGAAATTACAGTTGACATCAACAATAGATACAAGTAAAATACTCACATTTTCTGCAACTGCATTGACAAGATCGCTGTACTCTGGATTCCTTTGACCATCTCCATATAAAATATAAGTGCGCGGGACAGGATATGGAAGCAAATTTAATGCTGCTTCAAATACATCAATGCAGTATCCTCTAACACCTGGGGGATTGTTGTCTTTAGAAACAAATTCTTGGTAACTCACTCTGTTGGGCACCGCAATTCTTAGAGATTTTCCATTGTATGGAAATACCCATCCTCGAGGAACATTTGACGTTTCACCTGGCCATATTATTGTGTAAAGATGTTGATTGCTTGCAGAACTGTTGGGCAGCTTTTCATATAATGTCTCTGGAGAAACCATTGAAAGACCAGAGAAATTTGACCAATAACCAACCCTGCGGGTACCTGTTCCCACAATGTTAAGAATTTCATATGCTGGATGAACTAAATTCTTGTCTGAATCAAACTGAACCTGACCACTTACACCTGTGAAATTCATTCCAGTAAGTGTCTGGAGGAACTGCTGGCCTCCATCAAAAACACGCAGTGATTGCAAGTTCAATGAGCTTCCATTTGTGTTAAGCAACTTTGGATCTTTGGAGTAAGATACACTTCCACCGTCTTTGAAATAAACATCAAGAGCACGAGCAGCTAACCATACTGAATCATAAGCATAAAGAGCATAACTATTGAACCCAGCAGGTCCAGCACTCTTATATTTTAGGTTGTTCCATCTAGACATGAATTTCTTTTTGAGTCTGGTATCAGGGGTGTAATGTCGAAGAGCAACAACCCCTTGTAATAGATTCATTTTGTCAAGATCAGCTGGTTCTATTGAATCTAAAATAGAAGGAAGCCAATCTGTAGCAATCCAAACATAGCCACCGGTCATCATTTTAAGACTCTTAGCAACAGAAAAGATGGACAGACCAGAATCAGGGTTTACATGTACAACATAAACCCGAGACTCCATCAGATTTACCCCAACTAACAATTCATTGATTGCACTGTTTGGTGCTCCAGGTGTAAAAGCAGCCTTGTAAGATATCTTTGCACGTTTCTTTGCCAAGGCATCACCCAGTACAGATATCCCATTCCTGCCATAATCATCATCTACAAAAATGGCAATTACTTCTCTCCATCCAAAATATGTGACTAAATCGGCAATTGCATACATCTGAAAATGGTCATTCTGCGTGGTGCGAATGAAATATGGATACTGCAGTGCAGAAAGTGTGGGGTCTGTTGCAGCAAATGACAACAGTGGTACACGAAGTTCATTAACAACGTGGGATATGACATGAGCTATCCCAGAAGATTGGGGGCCAACTGCAGCAACTACGTCATCCTCCATCAGCTGCAGAGCTACATGGCAAGTAAGCTTCCATCAAAATCGTTGCTATGTTCTTCTCAGAGTGGCGAGAAGAGGAGATTAAGCAGTTTTACCTTAACATTTAAGACAACAACTTGTACACGTGCTGATATACAGATAGGAGTTAGTAGACACTCATTTACTTGAAAAATTTGTTCTATTTACTATGATTTGAAATGAAGTCCTGAATTCCTACTACTTCCAGCTTAAACACAATGCATGAATTTTAATTTCTTTACCGAGTAGTACCAATCTCCTCTAATTCAAAATTCTCTTTGTAGCCAATTAAATTGAAGTTTATGTGATCACAAATCATACCAACACAGTATAAAACTGTTCCCAAAATTTCTACTGACGGTCAAGACTAGCATAAACAAATAAGCTAAAAAATAAGAGCTCAGCTATAATGCTGTCAGAATCACAGTTCATGGATACAACTATCAATCATCTAAAACTGTTCCCAAAATTTCTATTGACGGTCAAGACTAGCATAAACAAATAAGCTAAAAAATAAGAGCTCAGCTATAATGCTGTCAGAATCACAGTTCATGGATACAACTATCAATCATCTGGAAGTTGAAAAGGAAAGCTCATTACATAAGTGACGCTTCTATACTGAAAGGTAAGAGGAAACTAGAATGCAGACCACAAACAAAGTATCAAAACAGTATGATTGGAAGAGAAAGGTAAAGGCTAAAGCAACACGGAAGATGAAGAAAAGGACAGTTCCAAATTGACATATGAAAATTAAGTGTTTCAGTGGCAGTTCGAGTTTTCTACCACCAATGCCCAATAAATGTATGGAAAATCCGAAGCCCTGTGAAGAAGGCGATTCTAGAATATGTTCAAAGGTTTTGAGTCTCACAGAATTACCTTCCATGGTTCCAAGAAACCCACTGCAATTAGTGTCATGGTAAATAACATTCAATTTCGTCCCAGAAAGAATGCTGGTATCAGAATTTACATCTTCAACTGCAGCTGCAATTGCTGGCTTCGCTGCTCTTCCAATAACTGAATCATAAGTAAACAGAGCTCCTATATTCACACTAATTGGCCTAGAAGAAGCAGCACTTGCATTTCCAGCCTTACCCATGACTTCCATGGGCACACAGATACCAAGTATCAATAGCATCAGCATCCTCGGGAATAGTACTTTAGAGCCACGCCTGTCAATCTTCAAGTTACCCATTTCTATCAAAGCACTCGATCGATTCCACTACCCGCCCCCCACAACCTAAACACAAAAATAGGAATCAGCAATGATGTTATTACCAAAATGAACACCCACAGCCTGACCTCTCTGCACTTAAACAACATTTTTACATAGATTTTCTCACACTTGTGAACAAGATTACTTTATCAACAAGTAGTTATCGACGTAAGTAATATACAATAAATAATTCTAAAGATCTTCAAGTGAAACAACAATAATCAACAGGGTGTATTCGGGAACTCACTAATATTTCACTCTCCACGAGTGTCGACAACTAACCATTAAAATATACAGAACATGTTGAAGAAGAATATTAAAGGACATGAAGGAAGGCATGCAAGGATAACTAAGAAAACAAGAAACCAATAGAGACTCCGTGGGTGTCTGCGTAGACCTGGAGGAGAATTTTGAAGCTGACCCTGAAACCCAATCGGAGTAAAGAAAGTCCATGATAAATAAAATTGAGAGTACAAAGTACAAACCACTAGAGTAAACAAAACAAAAACCTTTAACACACCCAAGAAGAAAAGGAGAGTTCCAAAGTTTATGAACAGTTTTGCAAGCTCAAGTAAAGAATGATTCTTTTTGTTTTCTTTGGTTTGTCTCACAACGAAGATTCTTTACTAATCTAAGCATTCTACATAAAGTAAGTAGTAACGTCTACTAGACTGCAGATAGGACCAAACGACAGTATCTTGTTCTGCTAACTGAATCATTGAGCGATGAGAAAGCAGCGGTGATTAACCCTTTGCACGTCTAATATTCAACCGGTTCTTATTCTCGATAGAGCAATAAAGCAATTGATTGCTTGATTCAGCTTCATCATGTGGGTCCGTTTACAAAATGTGTGAAACATGTGGTTTTCTTTTTTTTTTTTTGATAAAGAGAAATGATCGATACAAATTACATGATAAAGCGGGAGAAACTAGTCCCCAAAATATCATCTAAATGAATCAAGTGACATCCTATAGGTGTGATATCAAAATAAGAAACATGCGGTTATTGTTTGTGCATCGAGCTTGTTTTTTTAACATTTGGATTTTGCTCCACCTTAATCATACATATCCCATACTTCAACTGTAGTCCCCCCAAGAAATGGGCCCTCAGGAATTGGTTGCATTGCATTACATTCGGTACAAGTTTCATACAATATTGGGGTAGACATGTGAACGGAAGCGTGGGTGTCGGCTCAAAGAAACTGCTGACTGCAAGCTGTCCGTCTGTGAGCTCGTAACTCTTTTTCCCTTTACGTTTTATATTTTTTCCCCTTTTCTGCGTCAGCTTATGGGCCGCTGTAGTGAGCATAGACTGACAAAAATAATGCGTGTGCAGAATTTAATTGCTATCTTCTTGCTTTCGAGTTCAGATCTCCTTGTTCTAAAAGGTTGATCCCCAATTTTAAAGGCCCCCAGTCGCACGCCCGATCACTGTTGGGGGATTGAATCAGGGTTTGATTTTGGTCAACTCCCTAATAGAGCGGTCCACTACTTTCCGTTATTGCCAGGAGTTGAACCTAGGACCTTGTTCCAATTGACCCTGTTAGTTGGCCAACCAAGCTACTCATGCGGGCAAAGAGTTCAAATCTCCTGTTTAATATTATAGTGTCTTATTATATTCAATGAATCTCAGTTATTTATTTATGTAAGTTTCATGTAGGTCCTGCGTGTACCTCGCGTGAGTTCCGCAAAATAAATAGTTGAAATTTTATAAGATAGAATAAGACAAAATAATATTAGACAGAAAACCTTGTTCCCTTGCTTACCTACCGCTTTCAAAAGATAACCACAGTAACAGCAGAGTTACAATTAGTTCTCTTTGGTAACAGCAGAGTTACAAGGCTGGTATATTAGAACGTTTTGCTTCTGGCAGCTCTAGCAGGACAGCAACGTTTTGCTTTACCAACCAACATTTAAGATATGAAAATACAACGGTGCCCTTTGAATTTAGTGCGTGTTGCAGGAGTTTTGCATAAATCATCAACCAAATCCACGTTTTATTCTCTTCACAAGATTTTTTTATTAAAGAATGCAGGAACAACAGTTTTCAAACTGAAAAATTATTAGTAAAAAAATAAGACATATATTTAAAATAACACTATATATATTTATATACATAAGAATAAGTGGATAATAATATGAAAATAAATATAAGATATCCGCAATTTCACTCAAGTTGGATACTAGTATTAAAAAGATAAACTACAAAGTTTAATAAACTTGAATCAACTTTGAACACATGTTGTTTTTAATAAATATAAACTAAATTTAGAATAAATTAAACATAAGTTTATTTAAATTAAATTGATTTCTTAATAACAAACTAATTTTACAGCATTTATATTTTGTACATGTACATTTTAAGTAATAGTATATTAAAAATTAAATATATCTTGATATTTTCACTTCTTAAACATATACATATGTATATATATTAACCATAGTTCATAATGAGATAAGATATTTTTTTAAATCATATACTCATAAATTATTTTACATATAAACAATTGTTACTGATCAGCTAATTTTATTAAACATTTTTAATAAATTACTATTATTATTAACTGGTCAAATTAACTGATATAATCTGCTGTAAACTATCTCTTAATACATTCCGCCAATCAGGTATTAGTTTGCCCTTACATAAAATACACACTAATTTTACCTTTTCGGTTTTTCAAACTAAACCACAGTGGGAAGGAAGTACCTTAACTACCCATCGAAACGTATCTAGTTCAGACGAAATTCTCCTTGAACCTGGAATAATGATGCCTTTTGTCTAACCAGACATCATAATAATGAAACCATGATAACCCACCTTTTAATAACACCCTCCTTTCCAAAGTATAGGAGGCCTAAGTCTCGGAAAGAAAAGAGTAAAGTATGCCCATCTCATCCCATTCTGGTCACACAGGAAGATATATGAATAATATGATAATACAAACTTCAAGATGTAAGTAAGTTAATAAGGGGTTCTTTTAGTTTAAGTAAGATCGCGAGTTTAAACCGCCTTCATGTATGTAGTCATTTAAAATTTGAGGTCAGAGCTTTGCTTCCCGCAAGAGACCTATCTAACTCGAACATGGATTAATCTAAGAATGAATGACTTAAAGATACCTTTTTATAATTAAGATCTTTCTAAAATATCTCATAAAAAAAAAAGATAATTGGACAGTACCTAACTACACGAGGATAGTGATATAATATATGATAATACCACAATAGCCAACTACAAGAGGATAGTGATAGCTAAGATCCCCCACTGAAAAAGAGAAATTATTTACACCTACAAACCCCACAGACACAGTTTACTAAGAAGCTGGAAGACCCACTTGAACAGTGGTTTTGAGTTGAATGACGTTTTAGTGGTTGTTGCTATCCCATTTTCTTCCTGGTTCTTAGGTATTTCCTTTGGTTGAGCAGTTGATTTTCCAGAGGAATCTGATGATGAAGACATTCATATCTCCACACTGCTTGAGGGACACCCTAATGGCGTTAATTGATATACATGAACCTTGTTGTTTAGTCATTTTACGGATATATGGAGCTCAAAGTCAGTGTATTATGCCAAAAGCAGTCAGATTTACACATCATGTCAATCACTTTAATTATAGAACTTACTTTACTTCATATTTCTTGCTCTCAGTAGCCAACAGGTATCCCAATACACATGATCAAATCAAAGATATTGATTCATATGTGTAGATAACGTGATTAAAATAGCTACAGGTTGGAACAGGAGAAAAATGTATCCAGCTTGGAAGTAATTGGTTTTAGATCATAAAGGAAATCCGAGTTCTTCTGAATCAGTTAACCTGCATTGGGCAAGACCTTGCCAGTTTCAAGCAATGTTATGAATACTATATTGGGCTCGATATCAGATGGAGCTTTGGAACGAAACTGTACCGGTATCGGTCGGTACCAGGTACCGTTTCGGGATATTTTTTAAATTTATAAAATAGTTCTTAAATTTTTTAAAATTTGCAAAATAGTCCATACTGATATATTATACAGCTGTACTGTATACTTTACTAGTTTACTGTTTACATCAACCATGCTTT
>JANIJH010000009.1:1890059-1904292 GCA_024520975.1 Erythroxylum areolatum | reverse complement strand
TAAATTATATCTAAATATATGATAGGTTTTTTTGGTGTTTCAGGTTCAGGTTTAAACCTAAACCTATAAATCAGGTTCGGTTCAATTAACTGCTATAGGTGCGGTTTAGGTTCGGTTAACCTAGAACCGCAAGTTAGAAACCTGAACCTGAACCATGAACCTGATTTTTCAGGTTCGGTTCGAACCGAACCTGAACTTAGGTTCGGTTAACCTTATTTACAGGTTCGGTTCATGTGGTTCAGGTCCGGTTCACAGGTTCGTGGGTTTTCTTGAACACCCCTACAATTCACAACAGTAGGAAGTTTTGTCGATCCAAACTATAAAAACTTTTTAATAAACTGAATCTTGAATACAAAAATAATAATAGGGGGACTCTTATCTGGATGCTTATTACATCTTACTTTCCTATATTGACTAAGTGCTCTAATTTATCTGCAATGATTTTATCTTCAGAGTACTTCAATTTTATTTTATTTTTAAATCTCAAGAAAATAATATTTATTTAATTAGTTAGGTAGCATTAGGATAGTGTACTAGTTTTCCAGTACTTCCTTATGGGATCGATATTTTACTCATTATTGTATTACTACCAAGCTATAGGTATAACTTTCATTAAGTTGCAAGGAATATTTAAAATACTTAAATAAACATACAAATATTTATTAGAGAACAAATTTATTGAACTAAATTGACATGAGAATTTTATATATGTGGAAGTACTCATTATGATGGTTTATAACTAATATTTTGAGTTAAGATCTCTAATATATCTTATATATGAATTTTTATGTTTTGATACTACTCAAATTTGTCTTAGTCAAGGGTAACTTGATAGGAAGTTGTTGAATATAACAAAAACTATATGGAGACAATTTCAATGATTATTATATGATTCATCACCTTAAAATAATTAAAAAAATGTTCCATTATTTTTAATTAGTATTGATTTGGCAAATCATTGGCTAAAGTGAAATGATACTCTGAAGATAATTTTCAAATGTACTCAAAAATAGTAAACATTAATTTAATACTCAATATATATTTACAATATTATATAGTGAAAGGCAATTATACCAAAAAATTATACGCAAAAAGAATAGTCAAAATTAGTTTGATATTCTTGATATTTAGATGGTTATGATGTGTTGCTATATGTCAATTTTATTCTACGATGATAAATTATTTAATTAAAGAATTAAATATAAATTAAAGAGTTTTATTTATCCAATCATAAATATAGTTTAAATTATAATTAATATTCAATTTAACTTATCTAGGAGCCTAATGAATCATTAAAAAAAGGGATTTAAGAGAGAAAAAAGTGAATTTACTAAATCAGACTTTTCATTTTGAAAGTTAAATAAGTATATTTGAATGCAAAATGGGTCTTGCCCTGCAATAAAATGTTTGACATCCCTAAGATCAAATCAAAAGAAACATTTTGATAATTGGTTCTTTTAAGATAACATGTGTATCAAATGACCTCTATATATTATAGAATGTGTTGTTATAGGTTGAGCTCTATGTGTTAAGTACTAAACTGGAGAAGATGGCTTCATAATGGTGGATAATCAGCACTTCCTTTATCTTCAACCAAATGCTATGGTTAAATTGATATGGACCTATTTATTCACCTCTGAATCTCCTTCTATTCCTCTCTTTCCATGTTTCATACACAATGGTAGCAAGTGATAACTTGAATAGTAGCATATCATCTTTAAGGGGTGTAACTAAAGACATTTCAGATATGATACTATTCCGTTCCAAGCTTCTACACATATAGTTACAAGCCAACTGAATATTCTCTAGTCATCTCTGGCGTAGTTGCATTGAAAGAACAAAAGGATCCTAAATTCTCTTTCTTGATTACACAAACAACATCGTTTACTTCCTTGCTAATGCTCCAAAAGCTTTCATTCCTTAGATTGTAAATGGCATATGTTAAGAACAAATATTTCTTTCTTCTTCAAAAGCACCATTTCTTCTTGCATTTCTTAGAGTCTAATTTCGTTAAAAAGGGAGATCTAATAAGGTCCTCTAATTGTAGTATTGTTATAAATCCGATTAATAATAATTTTGACATTTCCACTTTGATGGCCAACTATCTTTCTGATGCAATGTTCCTATTCTTTTACATGATAGGTATAAAGAGTGGACATATGTAGAACTTGTGAGTAATGGATTCTTGACTAATCCCTGATTTGTCGGATGAGCTCTATTGAAACACATCTACATATTATTTAAGAAACTCTTTCAAATTTTCCTTAAGATTTTTTTTAAAATTGAGTTTAATTATAGGGATAATCTAGCATCACAGTTGAGAGTGTCTAATAAAAAAGTCAGTGGCCTATCCCAACTATGTCTAATGGAATATTTAGTAGCTCCTTTAGCTAACATGTGGGCTACCCTATTAACATGCCTAGGAATCCAGGTAAAAGTAAAGGATCGAAATCCCATAGCTGTGGCTTTGCGCTCGGCTATGATCACTCCCAACTCGTTAATGCCTATGCTAGAGCCATGGAACCGTTGTACCAGTTGAAGGCAATCGATCTCCACCTCCACTTATGTAACTCTCGTGTGTATCAACCAAGATAAAGCCTCTTTGAAAGCTATAGCTTTCGCAGTAAGAGGGGTGTAATATGAGTGGAAAAACCCGAAAAAAACATTCAATAAACTGACCCCTTTGACCCCTTAGGATTACGCCATACGACCTTGTCCCCTGCGCATCGTGAACTGCAGCATCAATGTTGCACTTTACAGCTCCAACGGTTGGGCCTGACCATTAGGTTACTAGTGCATCCACCCCTAATGGTGTACCGACATCTCTCGTTTGGGCTTGGGCATTTGTCCATTCTTCCAGGGATTGGTGTGATGATGCCACGATGGCCAGGGGGTCAAGTCTACAATGTTGCCATATGAAGGAAGTTTGGGCTTTTCATACGTGCTACAACTGTACACAAACCTAAGTCACCTCATCTCCCCTTCCCTTCAAGAGATCCTGCAAAAAAGTGAGAAAATTTGGAGCAACATTATGTAAAGGTAATAGATCCCAACATGCTCTAACATGGGCACAATGTAGCAAGCATGGGAGATTGTTTCCATCTCGTCACAAAAGGGACAGATGTCCTCTATGGCCAGACCTCGTCGCCTTAGGGTGGCCCTCATCGGGATAATCCCCCTATAAGCTTACCAAAGAAATTACTTCAATTTGGTTAGGATGGGTAGATGCTATAGCTGCTTCCACGGCCCATCACATTCCTCAAATACCGTGGTGCTTAGCCATTGAAGGGCTACTTTATAGCTAGATCTAACTGAGTAAAATCCATCTATCGTAAAATGTCATTTCGTCTTATCTTGGTGATTGGTCATATGCATAGGAATTTAAAGAATTTTCTGCACATCAATATCACAAAAAAGGCCTTGGATGTATTGTAGATCCCATGCCTTCTCGTCTGTTAGCATTAGGTCTTTCACTTTCATAAGTTCAAGTCCCTCTACCACTGGTGACTGAATAAAAAAATCTGGATCCCCCGGTAACCACAGATCTTGCCAGATAAAGATGGTCTCTCCATTTTTGACTCTCCACCTTGTGCCTAGAGCAAGTAAATCTTTAGCTTGTAACATACTCCTCCAAATAAAGCTGGGATTATATCCAGTCATTGCTTCCAGGAAGGACGTCCTAGTAAAGTATTTAGCTTTGAGAACTTGTGTTAGGAGGGAAGAAGGGTTATGAATTAGATTCCAACCCTGCTTAGCTAGCATTGTCATATTGAACCAGTGTAAAAATCAGAAACCAAGCCCACCTTTTATCTTCGACCACACATTCTATCGCATGTTAGCCAGTGCATTCGATTCCCTCCATTGCGTTTATTACCCCACCAGAAAGAGTTCATCATCTTTTGAAGTGCATCACAGGTAGCAATTGGGATCAAGAACACATTCATACTATAAGTGGGTAATGCTTGGGCTATAGTTTTGAGAAGAATTTCCTTACCTGCACGTGAGAGAAATCTATTTTTCCAACTGTGAAGCCTCCCTTTCAATCACTCCTTTAGGAAGGAGAATATTTGTTTCTTGTTTTTGCCTATAAGGGAGGGCAATCCCAGGTATTTTCCATGATCCAGAGGCATTGAAACACTTAGTGTTGTTTTCAGCTCACTAGCCAACCGTAGCCCCACGTTGGAGGAGAAAAAATTTTCAGGTTTCTGAAAGTTTACCGGCTGCCCTGAAGCCTGCTCATAATCTGCTAGTATCTATTTAATCGTTAGATAATCAGCCATACTTGCTCTAAAGAAGAGAAAACTATCATCTACAAATAGTAAATGAGATATTGACAGGGCTCGTCTCACCATTTGAAACCCCTGCAAGGTGCTATCTTCTTCTGCTTTGCGTAATAAGAAAGTTTCCCCGTCCCTTCTTGGTCACTTCTTATCTTTCTCCACCCTCAGTTCTTCAATCTCTCTCTGTCCCTCAGTTTCTGTGTTGATCCTTGCCTTGGAACTGGACCCTTCATTGTGAGGGATCATATTGTCACGTGTCCAGGATTTTATCCACGGACTAGGCATCATCGGACTAGGTTGTCTCTGTTCTGCCTTCAGTCATATTCTCCACCCCTTCTCCACTATCCCATCAGGAGTAGCAAATGGTACTTCACAAAGATTATCCAGATGCCCAATCTTGCCATAGATAAAACAAAAAATTGGGTAACCGTTCATACCTGAATTTCACTATCACTTTATCACCATTCTGTCGTTTCAAGATTTTTGTCTCAGTAATAGTAGGCTCACATCCATCGACACCCGAAATCTCAACATGTTGTGCCTCTGCTCATTCTAGGTCTCCCCATCAAATTTTAAGAACTTACCTATAGCGTCCCCCAACTGGATTGCCGTCTGCTCATTCACCAAAGCAGAAGGTATGTCATGTGCTTAGACCCAAATTTCCAATTAAGACAGACTCATCACGTCGCCAGCGGGTTGTCATTTTTTTGGAGTGTATTCAACATTAGAACATTATTGTTAAATGTCCACGGGCTGCCAGACAATACCTTGTTTTTGTCCACCACATGGTATAATTGAATCAGTATTCGACTGTCCCCTACCTCTTTAAAAGAGGCTTATACTCAAACATTTTCATCCATAAAAAGTACCATTTGGTATACATTTAACTCTTTCTTTGAGATCTCTCTTACTTCCTTGGTTGGATCTTTAACATTTAGGGATGGCAATAGGCTGAGCCGAGTCAGGCTCGGGAGAGTCCAACCTATGTAATCTCGGAGCTGACATTTTATTTTTTAAAAAGATTTCAAAATGACGTTATTTTGTCCATGTTTGTAGGACCTGAGGCCTAGCCTATAGACTAACATCTTAAACATTCCTTTCCTAAATGATATTATTTTCTTTAATAGAGGTGAAATAGTAATCATTTTCCATTCTTTGAACTTCTTTTGCTTTATTTGAGATTGAGAACTTTATAAAAAGCCAATATAGAGAAATGAACACAAAGTTTGCGTTTCAATGATAACATTTTAGGTTAAAGGTCCTCTTGTCACCTGAAAATATTTCATGTATATTATCTATCATTAAGACTAAGATTCAATATTTAGTATAAATTCGATCTTCGTGAAAGCCTAATGTGGGCTTGCAATAAGTTTTAGTCCATTTGATTATAATCCTATTTCTTTGAAGGTGTTATAAGATATCCACTACTCTCCTTGTATTAACTAGTATTCTTTTCACTAAGGGATTTACTATAGATAATGTCATAACTACAAGATCCCCATGGGGATGCATCAAGTTTCACCATTCATTATCTTGGAAGGTTATTTAGGCTTTTTTACTCATTTACTCAAATCCTTCGTTTTGCTATTGCTCTTTTTATTATTGCCTTTAGGTTTATTTTTTTTCTTTTATATCCATATGCTCACCTCATATCATAAGATTGATTATCCTCTGTGATGGTTAATTAATTATCTACAACTATATAGTCTTTGATCTATAAGTAACTTACTTGCTTTCTCTTTATACCCTTTTATTTTATCTATCTTCATCTCTAACTAGGAATCCCTTAAGACTTCCTTGACTAATAAAACTTTAAACTACCCTATCCCTATAATATTATGTTTTATGTCCTATATTTTAATGAGGCAACAATAAAATCTTTATTTCTTGTAAAGGCAATAATGTACATTTTGTTCACCTTAATTTCCATATCATTATTTAGGATATATTTAGCAACCTTATTTATGGAGGTGTTTAGCTTTGGCAGCTTCGTTTCCCTTTCTATTTATGACTCCATTTTATTCTCTTTATGACTTGTTTTTCTTAATTTCGTCGATAAAATGAGGACCCTTTGCTCTTCTTTTCCTTTTTCAATTTTAGTGTCTAGTCATCTTGTATTTGTATATTAGGTGCTACATCTTCAAGTTCAGTATACTTAAATGCCCTCATATACACTTCTTTTAAACTACAATATATTTTCTTTTATATCAAGCTTAGTTGTATAGATCTTAATTCATTTGCAAAGACCATTGTTGCCATAGCTATATCTAAATTAAGAATATGATGGCTTCTAGGATGACAAGCTTTAAGTAATCCCTAAGGCTTTCCTTTGATATTTATGTTACAAAAATTAAATATGTTGAATCTATCTATCTACACTCATTTCTTACAAAGCAGGATACACATATGTTATTAAGCAATTGGAAGTAGACTAAGCATATTGTAAGCTTTGATACATAGGGAAAGATTCAGAAATTTTTTTGAGTGGAAGCAAAATAATAATAATTTTTTTTATGAGATCAAAACTTAAAATAATAATATATTTATATGAAATTTTTTGAAGGCAATAGAAGCAAGCGCCCTCGCTTGCTCACTTGCTCCCAATATGCATCCGTCTCAGCATACATGATTAGATTAAACTTATCTTAAGGAGAAGAAGGCCTTGCATTTCATTATGTCATGTGCTTTAAATAAGTCCATAAGTTCCTTATAGGCATGATTAATGAGATTCTGCATACCATTATAAGTATCAAGAGTTAGAGGTTAATCCTCTTTATTAATTGTTTTGCCAATATATCGGATGTTAGAGGGCTATCAACGATAAGGTTAGATCCCCAAGTATGATATACTGGTGGGAAAGAAAATAATTAGTGTCATAGCTTCTTCTAGTAGTTTCACTCCAACGGGTTCTTCACGAGGGCCTAATCAGTCACCAATCCACCGAGGGGTTAAGAACTTAAGATATTTGATTGAATTCTTAACCCGACCCGACCCAATAAGACAACAAAAAAGCTAAAAACATTGCTTAGACTTATCCTGAAGAAGGACTGTTTGGTCAAGGTAAATTTACTGAGTGTACTGTAGCCCACTCTTCTATGTTTTTTTTCCTTATCAGCAAGCGGAAAGCTACGGAGTGATACTCAAAGCTGCTCTTCTTCACAATGACGATGGCTTCTTCTATCAGCTCTTCCTTTCAAACAAGGTACAACTCCAACTTCTCCCTTCTTCTTCTTCTTGTTCCTCTCAATTACGCCTTTCCATGCTTTGCTGTGTGTAATTTCACCTCTCTTTCGTTGGCTGTGTCTGGCTCACGAAAATGATGGTTTATTACTTCCAAGGTCAAGAATTTTTCTGGGTTTAATAAAATATTAGGTTTTTTTTCAGCTGGATGGGTTGAGAAGAGTTTGATTTTCATGTATGCTCAGATTTATTATCAGAATATTTGTTTTTCTTCTTTTTGTTCTCAAGATCTTGACTCTGTTAGATATGGTGTCTGCAAGTGTTCAAAGACATGTTTTTTCGTTTTAAATTACGTTAAATTTACAGAAGCATTTACTGAATGCTGGTTGAGAGTAACCTGGAAATGGGTTTTGCGTGGCTTATCGATTTATAGGCGCAAGATGATGATTTGCGTTATAATTCTAAGGTGAGCGGTAAGGTCTAGCTGAGTCATTTTTTATGCTGATGAACGAGCCAGAACATGAGCTTGTCCTAAATGAACCTTTATCTTACATGAGCTTGTCCTAATGAGCCTTTATCTTTGAAACTTGTCATAAAGTAAGCTGCTTTTGATCTCATTTTGCTCAGACCTGGCCCATTTGTTAACCAAGCCTACAGAGAACCTTATTAGCTTGTTTATCAAATGAATTCTCCTTACAAAGTTAAGTTTTCATTTCCTTTAAACAGTGTATTGTTGACGCAACCTTCAAAACAATTTCAATACTAACCACTGAGCTGCTTTTTAGTATGTAGATCAAGGGGGATTGGTCATACATTTTTCTATCGACAACTATGTATACCAATTAGCATGCTATTATGGTGGAAAAATTTGTTTGGGGTCATTCATATGGGCTTCCGTTTACTGATGTAATTGCATGAAAGCAGTGAAATTTAATACTCATCATGTCATGTTTCAGCACTTTGAGATCAGTGTTTTTGGGTGAGAGCAGTAGAATCTCTACTCCTAATGTCCCTGTAGCTCGCATTGGCTTTTTGAGAAAGACCATAGAATGTAAGGAGTCCCGCATAGGAAAACATCCAATTGAAGTTCCATCCAACGTGACAGTTACATTGGAAGGTCAATATCTAAAAGTAAAGGGTCCTCTGGGAGAACTTTCGAGGACTTACCCACGTGAAGTCAAGATTGATAGGGAAGACAATGGACATATTCGGCTTAGAAAGGCATTGGACACTAGAAGGGCCAATCAAATGCATGGGCTTTTCAGGTAAATGCTTCTGTCATTTGGTTTTAAAATTTATTTCTCACAACTTATTTTGTCAAAATTCTCCCGGTAATAGACTCAGGTTCAGCATCTATTGCCATCATTTGCACTTTCATTCTTTTTTTTTTACTTTACACTTGACAAATCACTGGCTCAAATGCTTACACAAATCAATGGTCAGGACACTTACAGACAACATGGTGGTGGGAGTATCCAAGGGATTTGAGAAAAGACTTCAGTTGGTTGGTGTTGGATATCGTGCTGTGATAGAAGGTAAAGACCTGGTGTTGAGCCTTGGATTCTCTCATCCAGTTAGGATGGCAATCCCCGATGGCTTAAATGTAAAGGTAGAAGAGAACACGAGAATAATTGTGAGTGGACATGACAAGTGCTCCATTGGTGAATTTGCTGCTTCCGTTCGGAAATGGAGACCACCTGAACCATACAAAGGTAAGGGAGTGAGATTCGCCAATGAAGTTATAAGATTAAAGGAAGGGAAAGCAGGGAAGAAGAAGTGATCAATGCAATGCCAACTTTTGTTTCAGATTTGTGCTTGTTCATATGTGCCAGCCTTATGTATTATGAATCTGCTGTGTTACTGACATTGACTTATTGAGTTAACAAGCAGCTAAATTTTCTTTTTCTTTTCTTGGTTATGTTTGTTATAATGATTTTGTTACAGAACATCTGGATTTATGTGCTATATTTAGAAAAAAAACTTACCATACCATATGCCACAATTTCAGGAAACATCCATCGTTGCCTATGGTTCTTATTTAACTTGTAACTAACAGGAGACTGCCATTAGCTCCCGATTTAAAAATTTATATAGTATGATAATGGATTATGAATACAAGATCCTTTTCACCTTTAATTATATTCTCATGTAAAGTTTTATGGAAATTTGATAAGCTTAAAAATGATTTTAGTATTATTGTTAGAATATACATGCACCGTACATGCAAAGGAACACTTACATCAGACAGGTATGGTAGAGAATTAAGTTACATGTCAGGGTGTTTATGCAGAGGATCACTTACATCTGCGATTGTTGATGATCAGTCAGGCACTTCAATCGAAGCTCCATACGAAAATACCAAGTGGTACCCGGCAGATTTAGCATCTTAGGTGTTTTCCAGGACACAGGAAGTTGTGGTTACAGCCTATTTCTTAGCAAGGCAATTATGGGAATTAAATAACGATATGGAGTGCCTCCTTCACACCAAACCTTTGCTCGCCCTCGACGAAACATGTCAAACCATTACATTTTATCAATTTATCCTTCATAAGATTAAGTGCATACAATCTGTTAATTTGGGCTAGTAAGACTTAAGTTACAACACATACTATAATCAATTTTCATCGATACAAATAAACAAAGTTAAAATAAAACATCTTTGTTTAAAAGTAAATATGAAACCAAAGTAAAATTTTCTCACAGATTTCTTTCTTACACTCAAGTGTTTAAGGTCAAAGTGTTTCACTCAAATCTCTCTCCAACAGATTGCACTACCATAGGCTTGTAAATTCACCAGTTATCATTTATTCGGATTACATGAGCTAATAGATCAGAAGGACTTTATTAAAGGTTGTAATAGGACTAAGTTCGCAGGTGAGGTAAAAATAGCAAAGGGTTGATCACAAGCATTCACAAAATATCTAGTAAAAGGGACATTCAAATTAAAATTTTGAAATAACCATATGAATACAAAAGACTACAACTACTCATTACTAACTAATGCTACTATGCTTTATTCTTTTTCTTTCTCTTTTCTTCTTCTTTTTCTCTGATTTTTTCTTTTTTTTCTTTTTTTTTCTTTTTTCTTTTCTTTATCTCTTTTCTTTCTTTTTCTTTTTCTTCTTTACTTCAATAACGCTAAAATCAAGAGAAAATCATAAAAACAAGAGAAATTACTAGTAGCATAATTTAATAAACACATGAGTAGAGGTATCTATAAAAATATCTTAGAATACAATACAAAACAAAAGTCCCAAATTATTCAATGCTTCATTTAACTTGTGACAGGGTAAAGCTAATAGGGTTTTTGGGTTTCAATGTAAGGTGATTGATTGAAAAACAAAGTTAAAGGCTAAAAAATGTATACAAATGGAAAATAATTAGGTGGATCATTTTTAAGCTAAAGGGTTTAAAAACAAGGAAGGCCTTGAACATTTCTATATCCCATGTAATAAAAAAAATTCAATCCGGTTCAGTGCAAGTTCTGAGGGCAAACATGACTAGAAGAGCATCACACAATTCAAATAAATAGAATGACATAAAGATGATGTCATTTAGGCTTAAATTTCACTCACAGGTTCAACTTGAGAATTCGCTTCAATTTCACACATTACCTCATCATTCAAATGTTAAAATTTTCACTAAGTTTATAAGATCAACTATTACAATCAATCAACATGTTTCACTTAAGATCCACTTAGCCCAATTTAATTTCATGCATATACTCAATCTCATCCAAACTAATATGATAAAGCTTTTATGGCTTAACATGCATAGCCAATTTGCAAAAACCGAAAAGAATCAAACACAAATAACTCCAATTCCTACCCCCACACCTAGAATGGGCATTGACCTCAATGTCCAAAAATAATAAAAACACAAAAGAGGGATGGGAACAGAAGTACTCTCCTAAATTGAAGACGCCATTTGTAGCTTTGAAATGAATTATTGCAGCTTGAAAACACAAATAGCAGTGTTGAAGTGAAAGATTGCAGCTTCCATTTCAAACGTCTAAAACAAAACAAACCAAAGATAAATAAATAAAAAACTCAAAAGAAATGGGTTGTCCTCATCATAAACTACTAAATGAATTCCTATTGCAAACCTTCTATACTTGAGTTAATCCACACCATAGATGCAGCTACTGGAGGATCATTCATGAGTGAAATAGTTGAAGCAACACACGATTTATTAGAAGACATGGCATACACTAGTTGTCTTTGGACATCAGAACAGAGTAGACAACAATCAATCTTTTAGGACCTAGGAGGATTGGTTGCTGCAAATTCAATGACCACATTGTAAGCTGAGATCAACAACCTAAGCAAGCAATTAAATAGTCTAAAAGCCACCTTTTCGTCTATAGTCACAACAATTCAGCGCAAATATGAGTCATGTGGACAACAAAGCTATATCGCAGCTGATTGCTTCTTAGGAGAAAACAATAACGTGCAACAATTCAACTTCAATAGAGCCCAAGTTGGTCAAGCAGATAGCAATCCTTATTCTAACACATACTAGTCGAGGTAGCATAACCACCCAAATTTTCATTAGTCTAACAATACTGAGATTTAGTTTAGAAATCAAAGGTCATATGGATATCAACAGGATAAATATAATGACTGATTCCAAACTAGACAAGATCATAGACAAGCTCATCAGTATGGATGAGACCTAGAAGAGGTTAAAAGAGCAAATTGACCAAGTAACAAGGACTCATATCTCTTCTATTCTCATTTTGGAGGTTCAAGTGGAACAACTTGCCATTGTGTTATCTACAAAAAGTGTGAGAAATATTTTAAGCAATATGGAAGTATATCCAAGAGAGCAAGTTAAAGTTATCACATTTAGGAGTAGGAAAGAGTTAGGAGGACCAATAGATAGACCAACTGAAACTCACTTTGCAGAAGAACAAGAGAAGCAGAAAAAGAATGAGGACCCTCCCTATATTCCTCCTCTATCGTACCCACCAAGAATATCATTCATAAGAGAAGATGATGTCGAATCTTCAAAGGAGCATGAGGAAGAAGAACAGATGACAATGAATATCGAGTTTGAAGAAGATATGAAAGCCTCTGTTCGTGAAGCAAAAGAAGAAGAAGAAAAGGGATTGACTAAGGAAGAACAAGAGCAACTAATCCTTTTACCAAACAAACCGTTAGACTTAATAAAAGATTCAGGGAGTTTTATTATTTCCTATTTTATCGATAGTTTCTTAGTGAAAAGGACATTACTGAAATTAATTGGTTTTCTCAAATTTATCAATACTGTCCTTTTGATCATTTTGCAATTTGTAGCTTACTTACAGGCTACAAAACTGATGTTGAATGAAAAGGGTAGAAGCAAGCTGCTCATAATTGATCTTGACTGAGTTTTCAATGATACAAGGTCAAGCCAATGACCACAAATTAGCACGTTCAGTAGTTAGATTTAAATTATGGTGTTCAGTTAGATTTTTTTTTCAAATTTTAAATAAAATTTTATTGATTTGAAATGATACGGTATTACTAATTCTCTTACTCTCTTTAAGCAATTCCAAAATAAGACAACAATCTCAAGCGTCAAGCAAATTTGGTCTCAATACCTCACCATCATCACCTCCATCACCGTAAGGTTCTGTTCTTACCTTTTTCTTTTAAATTTAGTCTTTATTTTTGTTTTATTTTATTTATGTTATTTCCTTCTATGTGTGTTTGTTTGTCTCCTTCTCACATTGAGGACAATGTGTTGGTCAAGTATGGGGAGGGTTGTATCTTTTGCTTTGAGTGTGAATTTTGCATATTGTTATGTTAGTATGTTCAGATTACATATTGTGAATTATGTGAATGTAATGATGGCTTAGATGGAATCAAATCAATTTAATTTTGAACATAATCTATTAAGTTGTAAAGAGTCATTAGCTCATGAAATTAGTGATCTTGGTTTTTTTGGCTAAAATATGCAAGTTAATTAGGATTTAGTGTTAGTTTATCACACTATAAGTTGTCAAATTCATTCATAATTTTAGGTCCTCCGACTAAGTAGCTTTGCTAGTATTTTTTTCATAAAAAATAATAGCTAAAGCAACAAGGTAGGTATTAATTAATTAAAAAATATTTTTGTAAATTTTAAATAAATAATGATTCCGCTGACCTTCGAGTTATGAATAAAGCCAGTAGCCAGTTGAAAACGTAATGTAGCCGAGTAATCGGATCGACAAATATCACAAATGTGTACCTTCGCATCAAAAGGCTATAATGACATTCCAACCAAGCAACTTATAAAAACATAAATTAGTCGAGTAACTGAATCAACATTTATCACTAATGTTTACCTCCGTGTAAAAAGACTAGGTCCTTGTCCATAAAAAGTAACAAAAAATGAATTTTTTCTAATAAAACCTACCGAACTTGTAAATAGACTTTTTATTAAAACGTACTTAGCATTAGTTATAAAGTTTAAATGACCAAATAATTGTTAATGTGTGTGTACAATTGAAAGGGGTGAGAAACTCCTGCGAATTCGCCACACGGTAGTCTCTGACCTCATCTCTGAAGGATTGTCGAGCACCCGCGGTGGTTCCACTGCCGTCAATGCTGAGCACTCGAGTCTTATTAGAGGCTTCGCAGTGAGAGAGCCATTTCTGCTCTAGTTTCAAGAAGATCTCCAGAGTAAACTTACTCGGTTCCATTTTCTCTCTTTCTTTCTCATTGACTCTGATAAGTCACGATGTACCACCACCCGAGTATCAAGGAGGAATCACCCGTATCTCAACTGAAGAACAAGTCAAGATA
>JANIJH010000009.1:1875156-1889959 GCA_024520975.1 Erythroxylum areolatum | reverse complement strand
AAGGTTAGGATATTTATAAAACCATTAAGGAATAAGACTAAGTAGGCAAGTGACATGTGTCACTTGCCACTTGTCTTGATATTAAACAATCTTAAGGTTCTTTCCAATTTCAATTCAATTTCTAGTCCAATTTCTCTCGAAATTCCAATGGCTCAAAGTAATAAATCCTAAAATCATGTATCTACATTTCCAGTGCCATTGGATAGTATTTTTCGGTACCAGAAACTAAATCAGTCTGTCACTTGTCAATTTTTTCGGTCCGGAAAGGTATCCCTAAAAATTTTCAGAAAAATTTTTAAAAGTTCCTAAAAATGAAAAACACACATAAATCACTCCAATTCAATTTTTCAAGCACAAATAACATATTTTTCACAATAAATACATGTGCCGAGAAATGTCATGAATACATGTACAATCATGTGCATGTGCAAAATTTGCCATTCATATCTAGATAGAGGCCATATGATGCATGAACATGCCGAGGTAAGTTTAAACACTCCTATTCCGTCCCAAATGACCAATTTGCCCTTCCCATAGGTGATGGGATGTTACACAGAAGACTAAGTGGACAGGATCCAAAGCAAAGGAGATACGGGGTTCAAATTATGGTACACGGGTAGCACGCGGAAGTAGAATGGGATAGGCATCTTAGCGGACAAGGGTCTTATGAACAGAGTAGTAGAAATCACAAGGGTCAATGATAGGATAATGGTGGCAAAATTTTTTTTAAAGTAGTGTGGTTCTCAATGTAGTTTATGCTTATGCATCTCAAGTTGGTGTAGGCAGACAACAAAAATGCATGTTCTGGGAGCGCTAGACGGGGTGCTGCAACAAATCTCTCATATTAAGCAGATCATCCTAAGAGGGGATTTTAATGGGCATATAAGGGCGGATTTAGACGGATATACAGACACTCATGGGAGATTCGGATATGGCACTAGAAATGATAGTGAGGTTGATTTATTGGATATGGCCATAGCATATGAGTTAGTTATAGTAAATTCATGTTTTAAGAAAAACGAAGCGCACTTGGTGACGTTTCGTAGTCACACAACCAAGACGCAAATTAATTATCTCCTTGTCAGGGCACAAGCCAGATCATGGTGCAAGGATTGTAAAGTACTTCCGGCTGTATGCTTATTAACCCAAAATAAATTATTAGTTTTGGATCTAGGGATTAAGGGATAAAGGGCTCAACAATTCACCGAGCGATTTCACAAAATTAGATGGTGGAGACTAGAAGGGGACATGGTGGAACATTTTAGGACTCACGTTTTGTTTAATACAACATAGGATATGAGTAGGGATGAGAATCAGATGTAGCAGGGAGTAGCCCCCGTAGTGAGAGAGATTGCCACAAAACTCCTTGGGTTTTTAAAAGATAGGGGAGGGGGCATGGAGTCCTTGTGGAGGTCAAACGAGATCTAGGGGTTGGTAAAGGCGAAAAAGAGAGCTTTTAAAACTCTGTTGGCAACTGCAACAGAGGAAGAGCAGGTCACTAATAGAGTAAGGTATAGACTGGCAAAACAGAAGGCAAAGAAGACTATCTCAGTGGATAAAGGAGAAGCCTATAAGAATATGTACCGGGATTTAGATACGGTCAAAGAAGCACAAAGAATTTACAAAATAGCAAGAGCTAGGGCCTGTGAGATGGAGGATTTCAACCAAGTCTGCTTAATCCGTGATGAAGCTGGACAGGTACTCACAGAGGCCCAAGCCATCAAAAGGAAGTGGCAAAGATACTTTTATGGTCTTTACAACGAGGATATTTTGGTTAATATAGAGTCAGGGGAACACCCTGTGTCAGGACAATGTCTAGATGGGTACTCATGGGGGAGGATCACAAGGGAAGAAATTACGAAGGTTTTGAGGGGGATGGGGGGTAGACGACCCATAGGGCTGGATGAGATCCCTATAGAAGTATGGAAGCGATTAGGAGTTATTGGTATTGAGTGGTTAGTTCAACTCTTTAATGTGATCCTCGAGTCAGCCAAGATGTCAGATGAATGGAGATTGAGTAGGTTAATCTCTTTATACAAAACCAAATGAGACATCCAACAATGTCACAACTATCGAGGCATTAAATTATTAAGTCATACCATGAAGTTGTGGGAGAAGGTAACTAAAAGGAGAATCCAGAGAGCTGCTTCTATATCAAACAACCAATTTGGATTTATACCTGGTAGGTCCACGATAGAAGCAATACATCTACTTCAGAGATTGATGGAATGCTACAGGGAACGAAGATGGGATTTGCATATAGTTTTTGTAGATTTGGAGAAAGTGTATGACAAGGTTCCAAGAGAACTTTTGTAGAGGTGTTTGAAGGCAAAAGGCATTCCTAGGACTTATATCAAAGTGATTAGAGATCTGTATGAAGGAGCATTGACTAGCGTAAGGACGATAGGAGGCGACATGGAAGCGTTCTCTATTGGTGTTGGACTACACCAAGGCTCGGCCTTAAGTCCTTTTTTGTTCACTTTAGTGTTAGATGAACTTACTAAAAATATTCAAAGAGAGGTACCTTGGTGTATGTTATTTGCTGACGATATTGTCTTGGTGGATGAGACCAAGGAGGGGGTTAATGCCAAGTTAGAACGTTGGAGAGAAGCATTAGAATCAAAAAGTTTCAGAATAAGCAGGACTAAGACGGAGTATTTAGAATGCAACTTTTCGGGTAGCCAGATGGTACATGAGGCAGAGGTAGCAATAGGTACTGACATCATACCACACAAATCGAGTTTTAAATACCTCGGATCTATCATTCAAAGAGATGGTAGTATCGATAATGATATAGTACATCGAATTTGATTTAGGTGGGTCAAATGGAGGAGTGCATCAGGGGTTCTATATGATAAGAAGATGCCTTTAAAACTCAAAGGGAAGTTCCATAGAATGGTGATTTGGTCGACCATGTTATATGGTGAAGAGTGTTGGCCTACTAAGCGTAGGCATATGCGACAGTTGTTGGTAGCAAAAATAAGTATGCTTAGGTAGATGTGTGACATTACCAAAAGAGATAGGGTACGGAATAGGGCAGTGCGAGATAGAGTACAGGTGGCTAATATTGCTGACAAGTTGAGAGAGAAGAGACTTAGATAGTTTGGGCATGTATGTAGGATACCCTTGGATGCTCTGGTATGACGTTGTGAGCTCATAAACCTTAGTGGCTACAGAAGGAGAAAAGGGAGGCCTTACAAGACCTGGAGGGAAGTGATAAAGAAAAATATATTAGAGTTGGCCCTCACTGAGGCAGTGGCTAGAATTAAGAAAGTATGGCGGGATATAATAAGGGTAAATGACATAATTTAGAGTCCTCACGCCTCACCCTTACTGCATAGTTTTTTTTTGCAGGTGTAGGAGGGAAGATTACAGCAATGGACATAGCAAACTGCAAGATTGTCGTATCCTCATGATCACTCAATGCAGATTTCTAGCGCAACTAGCAATGTGAAGATAAGTTTTTTTTCATCATTATTATTTTGTCACTTCTACATATGAGTTTACCAGAAATAGCCTCTCTACTATATAGGGGTAAGGTTGCCTACTATCAGATCTCCCCATACCCCGCTTCACTGCAGGACTTCGGGGTATGATGATGATGATGATTTAGTTCAGTTTCTAGACGTGGATTTTGCATGTTAATGATTTGGAACAACTTAAATGATTGTGTTTAAAGTTAAATTTGTTTCATGAAGTTGAAGCCATTGTCTCATTATTGCATTGTGTGCTTTATGATTTTATGTTTTTTGTTGTTTTGTTTGCTTAAGGACAAGCATATGTTTTAAGTGTGGGGATGTGATAAGTGTGAATTGTATCACATTTTAGGGCATAGTTTGATATGTGTTTAGCTGCTAATTCAATCATTTAGTATATGTTTAGGTTAGAATTGTGTGTATTTTAAGGGTTACTACAAGCTTTTGAGCTTAAACATTATGTTTTTGAGGTACCTTGATGTGTTTGTTAGTATTTCAGAGTCAAAATCAAATAATGGAGGAGTTCCGGAGACATTCGGGTTGAAACAACAGCCCACAATCATGGCTTATTAGGCTACGATCATGACAGAAGCTCCAAGAATGGCCCACAATCATGGCCTGCATGTCACGATCGTGATAGAAGGCTTAGATGTTAGCCACAATCGTGGTTTACGGGGCCACGGTGCGTCAGGCAGGCGTACAGACACTTACGAACTTTACATTTCGAAGGACTTTTTGGACCTTTCAGACCCCAAAAAAGCCCTAGGGTTACCTAAAATATAAAATACTATTTAAAGAACAAATCCGTGCAACCACTATTAAAAACCCTAAAGAAAGAAAGAGGAAGAGGATGAGGATGAAGGAGGAAGAAGAAGCGATCTCGACGTGCTTCCAGGATCAGGAGGTTTTTCGACATTGCTTCCTTCTAAATTGTCCATTCTAAGTGTTTATTTCCTTTTCATTTCATTTATTCATATATAAGGTTGGGATGGATTGTATGATGATAAATAGCAGAATGATGATGATGTTCTAACTCTCCTTTGCGATTAAAGAAATTAAATTGTGGTCTTGTGAAGTTACATGCCTGTGTATCTTGAGATACTCGACTGTGTATGTTGCCCGTGTAAGTCTTTTTGCCCTTATAAAATCATAAATTTAGGTTTTTTTGCATTTATATGGTCTCTCACTCATCTGTGTAAGTGACCGTTTATATCTCAAAAATCCTAAAATTTACTATAGAAGGACATGAGTGGAGGCAATTTAAGGAAAGCTAACTTTTGTAGTAGATTTGAGATGTAAGACACATAAAGAGGCGACAATTATGATCAAGGGTCATGAAAAGCATAGAGAAAGCATCAAAAGACTCAGCAGATTATAACATCGAACCTTAAACTTACAAGAAGATTCAATTAAAAAAAGGGAGATTTAGAATTATAATTCCTTTGTTTTCTATTAGTTTTTCTTCCTGTTTATTTTTTGTTTCGTTCTTCATGATTAGTAACTAAATGTGATTAGTGTATAGGTATGACGAACCCTAGTTTGGGATAATAATATGTTTTAATCTTTTACTTAAAGCAATTATATTGATTGATTATTGTGATTCAATTATGTGTTTTACTCTTGATCTAATATATCCAAAAAAATTAGTACATGATTTGATTTAATATGATTAAGATTAAAAAGTCATTTTGTATGCATAGATCTACTATAATTGAAATGAGTTGCATGTAAATCTAGAGAAAGGTCAACATAAATCCTCTAGATTAAGGTTAAACTTAATAGTGGAATTCATAAATCAATAAAGCAATCCTATGGGTTTTAACTAGAAAGATTTCTATTAATCAACTAATGGGTTAGTTGTTATTAGTCTCGAGAGAGTTATCAACGTAAAGTAGAAATTTTCATTGCACAATAAAAGGTTAATAATATTTAAAGAATCTTAGGGGATTCATAACCTAGAAATTACTATTTGATATTGATTTCTTTGTATTTTACTCGTCTTGAGTTCATAATTGTTTAATCTTAATTTAGTTTATTTTTTTAGTTTTAATTTTAATTCAAAACCAAAATTAGATTACTAGCATTTACAGTCTTCATGGGATGTACCTGTACTTATTAATGCTAGCTACAACTACGTCGTACACTTGCTGTAACTTAATTATTAGTATAGAAATATTCAATCAGTTGTCAAGTGGTTATTAATCATATGAAACTCAATCTACATGTATAATATTTTCATTCTTCAATATGTTGGGTTCTCAATATTGTCATTTTCTATGAATGATATTATCTCAATGTATTTTTAATATTTATGAATTGGTAAGCCAAACTATGGTTATAAATGTTGGTTAGAATTGGCATATACCCATATGTAGGCAACAATCATTGGATAATAAAATTGACTCTTTTTATACTTGTTATATGCTTATATAATAGCAAGTCAAAATTTGATTAATTATGAAATGGAAGAAATTGTGCCAGAATTTGAAGGCATTTAATTGACAAAATTTTAGTTCAATGAATGTGAACATATTGTGGTTTTGGTGGGAGAAATGTTAGTTATTGGATTTTACTCATATGATAGAATCACTTGCTCCAAAATGTCAGCTTAGTGAAAGTTAACAAAGAAAGTCAACATAATGATTTATTATGAACTTTTCACAAAACATAAGAGATTTTCACGAGTTTTTAAATAAAAAATATTTTTGTGGAGTTTATGAAACCACATGGGGGAGGTTGGCATCATTTACTCTTTATTAAAATAATTTCTCCAAAATTAGTTAGTTTAAAAACTTCTTCCTTTTATGCGGAAGAAATATTGTAAAAATAATAATCCAAAAGAAAGTTCATCTCATACCTCATGTCACTATTCTCAAGGCATGGATCTCCATGCTACTAAATGACATGATACCTTATGTCAACATATATGTAATGAATAGGTATGCTCGTGCATATACAAATGCATCAAACACCTAAGTATATCCAAACTTATTATATATAATGATTGCATGCTATCACACTCATAACAAACAACATATGAATCAAGTATCATACTCCATACTCAAAGTGCAAAATATCTAATCTATAAAACTCCCTCAATTTTTCTCATATTTCCTAAAAAAGAAATTGCCTCCCACAAAGAATTCAATGAGGTAAATTTTAATGTTCCCTTTATAGTAAAGGAACGGTGATAATTTCTATTTGAAGATAACATGATCATATCATTTAAATTGAGGAAATTTGATACGTCATAATAAATTCTACCAAAATAAGTAAAACTTATAGTATATTAAAATAACAATCCAATGAAAATAAAAAATAGTTTAGGAGTTAATTTGCATTGAAATTGTATGTGCAATGCACATTTTGATTATAAAATGTGATAGTTGATAGCATTCGCTCCAGCACCAATTTTATAATCAATATTTATTTTTGGGTATATGAAACCAATTTTTTTATGGTTAATTGTAAAAAAACAAAATTTACTTGCTTTTCCAATACTAGCACAAATTTTAAAAAAATAGCGCTAAAATATTTCAACCTTTAATTTTTAGCAAAAATTGCTCGATGTTAAACTTTTCGTTAATATAGATGACACGAGGAGTTACATCATATTAGTAGTTTATGACGTGGCTACCAGATATTGTATTTGTGCCACATATGAATTTTATTATTTAATACATTAAAAATATCTCAATTGCCTCATATAAAAAATATTTATAAAAAACATCTTTTTAGTATTATTTTGAGGTATATTATATTGATTTCTTTAAGGTAATTATATGGACATTATAATTTTTATATTAAACTAAGCTGAAAATTTTATTGAAAAAATTAAAATTTTAATACAAACAAAATCTTTTTAAAATTATGTACACAATAAAATATTTTTAAAATGTGTCAAACAAAATTGTTAGATACGTACCCATGTTTGTTGTTGAAAGAATAGCCAATAAACTTAATTATAAATAGAGAGAGAGAGTCAAGAGAGAAATTTATGTTGTAATAAAAACATTGAACAAAATATGTTTGAAATAAATATACAAAATTAATTATAGCATAGCTTAATGTTAAACTCCTAAGTCCAGATTACGGGATCGTGCGAGCAATGACAAGCCTTGACCAATGCTTGGCACGCAGATTAACATGAGGAAGGCATATTGACGAGGGAATAAAGCGAAGTCTTGCGAGTTGGCGAGCGAAACTCGACTAACATGTGAAATAAGCGAGGGATGCGAGAAGTATCGGCGAAGATCTCGAGAGTAGGCAAGATTCGATACGCATGAGCACACGTAAGCACGCATTGGCGCAAATCTTCGACGAGACATGAGATTCAGATGCAAAGCCGCACGAAGTTGGCGAACTAAGTCATGCGAGACCCGAGGGTGCGCAAGAATATGCAAAGGCGTGTGAAATCCTGCAAGGATATGCGAAGGTATGCAAGTGCAATAAGGCACATAAGCACTTGACTTCGACAAGGCAGGTCAAAGGTATGTAAAGTATGTGAGATTTTATACTAACTCATATTGTGACTTGTACTTAGTCATAGAGCGACGAGATTGCACAATGAGTGAGCTTAATCATGGAAGATGGGCTTATCCATGGACGTGCATTGATGAATCTATGTGCAGATAGGCCGTGGTGACTTGGAAAACACATCAGCAGTGACGTGGCAACTGTGGATGATGTGGCACATGATGACACGGCGGATAAGATCATACGGGATGAGCATCAGCTTTAAGAGATAAAGATCATATGGAAGGATTATCTGAAGATAAAGGAGATCTTCGTGAATAAGGATAATCATTCCTAAATAGGGTAATCTTTTTTCTTGTTAATGTGATGTAACTTAATTCTATTAGATAGAGTCCTAAGTGGATGGGGATGTCATCTATTAGTTAGTTTGATGTAATCTGATAAGGATAAGATAGAATAAGATTATGATCTTAACTAGTAGAGTTTTATTAGGATTTTAAGTTAGTCATCTAGAGATGCTTATAAATAGCTCATTAGAGTTTAGAGCTATTCATTCGATCATTGAGTCATACATTCATTGAGAGAAATCACTCAGAGGAGAGAGCTTTGAGAGTTTAGAGCTTTTGAGGAGTTCTCATTATAAGGGCTTCGAGTAGGGAGTTTCTTGTAAGGGCTTCGAATAGGAAGTTCCTCGTAAATGCTTCGAGAAGGAAGTACTTGTATCTTTTATTAACATTTTGTTGAGAGTTAACCAAAAAGTAGCTATATATATATATAGGTTATACACTTGTGTTATTTTGTGTGTCAGAGAAATACTTTAAACACTTGTATGAGCGTGAGGTGTTTGAGGACTAACGGAATTATTCGACAACATTCACGTGAGAAGGTTGAATGTGGCTTAAGTGGACCTAAGCGGGTTTGCCGTACAAAAATAGACGCGACTTGCAGTATAAGTTTGAATCCAAAGCAGTCCTTTGTGACACCTAATAATGTTTATGTTTTAACAATTAGTACATAATTAATAACTATCACAGCACCAAAGTTTAGCTAGACTGTTATACCAATGATTAAATTTGAAGTTTCATTTAAATCTATGAAGAAAACATCAAAACTTACAGTCTTTTATATCAAAAAAATACAGTATCTCCAACAATAATTCCTTCAAAAATTTCAAGATAAATTTTGATGTTTTCTTTACAATAAAGGAATGGTGATAATTGAAATTTGAGGTTCATAAGATTGTATTTGTTCAAATTGAAATAACTTTGACACATTATAATAAATTCAACTAGAAAAATTTTATAATAACTTATAATAACTAAAAATAATAATCCAATAAAGATAAATAAAAGCGATATGTGAAAATTTATATATTATAATTATGATTGATATTCACTTTTAGATCATAAAATGTGAAAGTTGATAGCAATCGCTCCATTACCAAATTTATAGTTAAAAATTATTTGCATATGTTGTAGATTTTCTATAATGTTAATTATTGTAAAAACATATTTATTATTCTAAATTATTTTTGAGTATTTTATGGTGTTAAAAACTATAAAATATATTTTAAATTGTTCGGTAAATTATTTTTATGTTATTGTGTGTTGTGATTGTATACCAATGCCTTATCCCAATCATATTAAAATGCTGTCAAAGCCAACCCAATCATATTAAAATGGAATCAAATCCTTACCCAGTCATATTAAAATGGAATCAAACCCTGACCCGATCATATTAAAATGCAATCAGATGCTAACGTAATTGCCTCCTATAAATAAATAAACAAACAAAGCTTATCAATTTACAACATTTTACTGTTCGTTTGATATACATTAGATTAATTTCTTTAGTATTCTTGTCTATATTTGCCGTTGAAACTTGGAAGAATACCTGGAAAAGCTTGCCAATAATTTATTATAACTATGCGGATGTCAAATCAGTTACAGAGTTTAAAGTGTTAGAATTTGGCACATTAAATTACAAATTTTATGTTCCAAGATACCAACCAGATCCAGCATCTGGTCAATAAAGAAGCATATTACGAATTTGCAACCACAAAACGTTCTCATGCATTATGGACTCTGTTGCATGACAAGCAATATGTGACTACAAATAGTTGTTTTCTAGATAAACAAGAAACCACTTCCAAATGTCAAAAGATTGCATGTCCCCACGGAAGGGACCTTCCTGTTATTCAAAACTTTATTCCCTTCTCACATTTAGACAATTGAAACATCTCCCTTAGTGAAAAGTAACGGTCGTCCTACTGCTTCCTCAGATTGCGGATAACATACGGAAGAATACCTCCGTGATTGAAATATTCTAATTCCACCTGAAATGATAAATAAATATATATATATATGAGCAAGAGATTAAATACTAAACCATGCATTTCCTATCAGTAGGCAAAAATTCAGCTCAAGGCCATCGTATGCAAGCATTCAATAAATTAATGGGATATCAGCCGGAACAAAAATGAGGCATTATAAAAGAAATAGCTTAAACCAGCCTTTACTACAGAAGAAACTTCCCCATCATCCGGGCGGCTTCAGAGAGGTACCAAGTTTTAAAAAAACACAGGTATAACTTCCTCTAAAGGACAAGTCTCTACATCTCAATCAACAAACACCACAATATGCTCCAAGGAAAAATGTTCAGGACAAGGTACCACCACATTATGTTCCACGGAAAAAAGCTCAGGACAAGGTTTGGTAGGTCCAATATTTGAAACATAACTGGCTAAGATTTCAGCTGATCATAAAATTTACCCACTCCAGAAAAACTTGAGGATTATAAATTTATTTTGAACTAGCTTCCTTAATTTCCAAATAACATGTTAGAACCCCAATCTCAATATAAGAAAGACACGTCATAGAATCAGAAAATGGACAATACGTACCTCGGTATCAAACCGCACAGTACAAGTGAAAGACTTTCCGGTGTCAGTTGTGACAGTCACATCCTGACCGGGCCTTATCTCACTGACATTGCTTGGAAGATCAATAGTGTACCGTTCATGGCCAGTCAATCCTAGTGTGTCTGCATCCTGACCAGGCTTGAAACAAAGTGGAATAATTCCCATTCCAACTAAATTACTGCGATGAATTCTCTCAAAACTTTTGGCAATCACTGCTTTGACTCCCTGCAATAGATCAAGTTAAAGTCAAAAGACCTCATAAACAAAAAGGTGAAATCCTCAAAGAAGTTTAATGACAAAGCTTACCAGTAGCATTGGACCCTTAGCAGCCCAATCTCTGGAGCTTCCACTTCCATACTCAGCTCCAGCCAAAACTATGGTATCATATCCAGCAATCTTGTATTTCTGAGATAGTATGTTGGCCAACAATCAGTCGGACAGAGTATTTAATCTTGAACAAGCATTTATACTGCCTTCAAGTTGGTTTATCTGGTATTCCTATACCGTAGTTCTGGCATTTGATACATAATTCAACTACAAAATGACTGACATCCAATGACATGAGTTTACACAATAATTTGAATTATATGCACTGACAGGCTTTTGCACAAATGCACAAATAGAAGTACTTCGATAGAATGGTACCACACCTTTACCCACTATAAATAATTCCTTAAGGTTTTCGTTGACATTTTTAGCCATTAATGTTTGACTGATAAAAAGGATTAGGCCTTGATAATGTTTCAGAGGAAATGAAGATGGATTAAGAATTCTGTACATATTTAAACCAAACACTTACCATTGCAGCATCATAGACGGCAAGTTTCTCTCCAGTAGGAATATGAATTGTCTTCGGGCCAACTTCCCCATTCAAAAGTTTGTTTACAAGTCGAATATTAGCAAAGGTACCCCTGGCCATTATTTCATCATTCCCACGACGACTTCCATAAGAGTTGAAGTCTTTGCGATCTACCCCTCTTTCAAGGAGGAACCTTGCAGCTGGGCTGTCCTTGTGAATGCTTCCAGCAGGTGAAATGTGATCGGTTGTGATACTATCACCAAAATTGAGTAAACAGTATGCATCCTTTACTCCATGGGCCCCAGGAGGTTCCAGAGTCATTCCCTTGAAGTATGGGGGCTCATGAATGTAGGTTGAACTAGGGTCCCATGAGTAAGAGGATGTAGCTGGCACTGTCAACTGATTCCACATGGGATTGCCCTTTGTGATAGTCTCATAAGTACTTTTGAACATGTCAGGCAATACACTTGATTGAACAACCTGGGCAGGATAAAACCCTGAGTGAGTGCTATTCATGCCAAGGAACAAAAATTTGACCACAAAGTTACACATTGAGCTTTCAAATGTGATATCAATTTTATCAAATGCACACCTCTGCTATTTCTTCTGTTGATGGCCAGATATCCTTGAAGTAGACATTTTTACCATCTTTCCCTACTCCAATTGGCTCCTTATCAAAGTCAATGTCAACCTGGAAGATGATTCATCACTATATTATTAACAAAATAGTTAAACTAGTAATTAGACAAATCCTATTACAGTTACAAGAAGTTAAATGGTTCTAACGCAAACTAATATTCCTCATACATTTACAATATGCAAAAATTACAAGGTAGAAACCTCAATCAGTTAAGACGTCATGTTATTTCTTTAAGGTATTAGAACCAACAAAATTAACAAGCTCCCAGGGAACAGAAGAAAGGTAATAATACCGTGCCAGCAAGGGCATATGCAACCACTAAAGGAGGTGAAGCAAGATAATTGGCCCGGGTCAATGGGTGAACCCGACCCTCAAAATTCCTGTTCCCAGAGAGCACTGCTGCTGCAACGATATCTGGGCAAAGAAATAAAGATATAAAACAGTGTAAGCAACAAACAGAAACAAATTTTAACTAACATTCTCTCAAATAAACATTAATTTTGTAAGAAAATATATTAGACCTTAAGTAATAATCCGTATGCCCAATATTTTTTTCCTAATGAGAGGAATAGAATTCCAAAAGTTACCATTTTCTGAAATAGCAGAAGCAACAGACTCATCCAACTCTCCAGAATTTCCAATACAAGTTGTGCATCCATACCCAACAATATGGAATCCCTGTTTATTCAAATACTCTTGCAAGCCACTGGATCATGCAAAAGAACAAGATTAGCCGGATTTCTTCCTCAGGTCTAATGAAGACAAAACAATGGCATTATGTTACTGCACTTCCAATACATGTTTTTACCAAAACATGAATTACCTCTGCAGTAGATACTTTTTGACAACTCCAGATCCTGGAGCAAGACTAGTCTTTACCCATGGCTTGACCTACACATGGTAGCAGTCAATTAAAGGATACATTAGATCTTCATTAGGATTTCACATAATAGAGCACCTGAATGAAAGACTACTTGGTCCTTGCAAGACTACTTGGTCCTTGCATGGGAGATTAGAAACTATATGGAAAAATTGAGACATGAAATGGGTCTAACCTGTAAACCAAGTTCACAAGCCTTCTTAGCCACAAGAGCAGCCCCAAGCATCACACTGGGATTTGATGTGTTGGTGCAGCTGGTGATAGCAGCAATCACCACACTACCATGCTTCAGTTCTGCTGGCCGCCCACGGAATGAGAATTTTGCCACTTTATCCTGTTCCTCTTTTGGTATGGCAAATCCCTGCACAATGAAATCAGAAGGATCAATAAAGTTAATTCAAAACTTTTACTCTGAACACAATCATTTTGTAAAATGAATTGTAGGTTTTCAACCTTAAGTGGTGTAAAAGAGCTTAGAGTTTACAAAAGAAATTAAAGAGGGCAACACACTAATTCACAAGCTTTAATTTGATGGAATGAAGAACATAGTTGGTGTGACACTAAGGACAACAAAGACTGAATTTTATTTCATATTAGTTTTTTCTTGTTTGATAGAAAGTAATAATAAATTAGACACATTGTTCTACTTATTTAGGACTTGGGCATATTTAAGAATAAAGAATGGTTATTATTGTAGGATTCAATTTTATTTTGGATAGCTTAGTTGGAAATCTCTTTACTATTAGAATAAAGGTTCCAAGAACTTTTCTAAATGTGATAATCAGCCCTTCAATTAAAAAAGAGCCTAAATTTTTTAGGTAAACTTGAGTTTTCAATAATAAGGTGCAATTCTTTCTTCTAAGAGTGAATTTTTATACTTTAGGAGTGACAGTTAGTTCTCCGTCATTACTTGTTTACCACACTAAAATTCCAGCACTTTAACCTGAGTTTAATACAACCAAAACCCTAAATTTCTAGCTAATCAAACCTAAAATTTCAGTCATCAAACCCTAAAATTCCAAATATTCCAAACTTGAAATTTCAACAACCTAAGCTGAAATCTCAAACCTAAAAATTAAATTCCAATAGCCCCATTTTACAAGTTCTGTGAGTTCTAGCTACTAGTTTGATATCTCTTCTACTTGTCCTACACCATTAATTTAACAACTGACGTGAGATCTAGCTACTAGTGATATCTCTTCTACTCATCCTACATCATTAAGTTAACAACTGACCTTAAATCCGACTTTATTATCAAGACAAGAGTGCCAATCATCTTTCATTTCTCTCAAAGCAACCCGATCATGAGGCCTGTGAAACAAAAGAGATTAGATTGGATATCTTATCAATTGTGAAAGCACAGTAGACCTTATTGCAAAAGCTGAAAAACTGATGCCACACGGGTGCATGAAGCAGTCTCAATGAGTGGAGGAGGTTTTTGCAGTAAACATTGCACACCTTTTTGGTCCAGAAATACAAGGTTCAACATCCTTCAGATCCAGTTGAAGATATGATGAGTATACTCTTTCTTTTTGAGGCTGAATTTAGAGGTGGGAAGAAAGTTAGCATCCCTATCATTTTGTTAATTGTATTAAGTAAATGAATGATCAAT